>JABYQS010000250.1:0-43388 GCA_022592435.1 Cerioporus squamosus
ACGCACAAGAACGACCCTGGGAAGGCCCCACTTGACATCTCCGCGCGCAGACAGCAGCGTCTTTTGTTGTCGACCCAACCCGACTGCAGTCAAAGTTGGACTACAGTCAGCCGAGATCGCAGGCGCTGTCACACACCGCTATGCCCAGCAATGGCCGTCAGAGGCCGAGAGTCCGCTGCACACGTAGCCTGCAGCAGCAGCGCACTTCGCGCCGGATGTCTGGGTCTGCTCGCCGCAGAGGGAACAAACTGAGCAGACATCTGATTTCTCAGAATAGGCAGAGATGAACGCGCAACAGAAACGGTCGTCGTCTGCGAAAGCGCACGTTGACCGTCTCTGCCCCTACCATGGCTCACATACGGCGACTGGAAAAAGGCGCGGAGATGGGAAAGGTGAGCTGAGACATACCTTGTGCAAAGCCGCAGCCCAAACCGAAGACTCCCATTAGCACGCATCCTGCGATGAACGTGATCTTCCGCCCAAAGAGGTCCGCAAGTCGACCGAGGAAAAGCAGGAGACAGCCCTGGGATGCATAAATGTCAGTATGAAGGCCGCACTGTTCAATGACGGTCACAGATCAAAGGTCCGTATGCTGCCAATAGCGGCGTGTTCTCAACTTCTCCGCGGGTTGCGGACAGCGACACGTGCAGACACGATGCCAATCTCACAGTCGGGCGACAGCGTCGCCCATGGTCTACGCACATCCGAGCACCAGTCGCGCCGTTCGATCTCCAGAGCCCAGGTGAACGTTGTTCTGAAGCCCTCCCTGAAAGGCATCGAGGAAGAGAACCGAAGCACGATATCGCCCCGGAAAGCACCGCAGAACAGATACGGAAACAACTCCACCATCTCGAAACGACCCCATACACGTCGACGATGCGTCACACGCAGCCACAGCGTGAACATGCCTGGACGCGGTCGCAGGGCATTGCGTCTCAGCAGCTATCGAGAGGACAGTGTCACGTCTCATCGCAAAGCACATTCACCCTCGACATAGGCGGACGCTGCATCGGGCGACAGGCCGGTCAATAGTGGGGCGGAGACACATCCCAGTGCACAGGGAGTCGTCAGGCCGCGAACCGCGGTCATTAACGCCACAGATACGTCGTCGGACAACCCGCCTGAGAAAGGCGCGGTACGGCTGCGCCCGGTGGTGCTGCTGCCCAGTCAAGACAGGGAACTTCGGGCGCGTAAGTCGCCTCGAAGAGTCCAGGCCCTGCTCAAGCCTCACAATACACAGGACATCTGAGTCAAGCTGAAGGAGATGCTCCATACTACGAGCACCGCGGACTCGAGGGCGCCGGCGGCGGGTGACTAGACGAGGCGGGAGGGGGCGTACAACTACGCGGAGATGGTAGTAACGACCTTCCTGACGACGTGCCATCGGCACGAGCAGTGACTGTATGCGCCACGGAAACCATCAAGTCCGCATCAAGGGTGCGTAGGCCAACGCCGCGAGACGCAAGCCGCACGCTGCGATGTATTCGCATGATGCGCAGAACTTGCAACGCGTCCGATGGACACCGTTTCCTCATGAATTGACAGCTGCGAGAACCACCTTGCCGTCAAAGACACCTTGCAGGACGCCCCGATGTGTTCCGCCTGCAAAGGTCTTAACACAACGCGTCCTAGAAGCCAGGGCCCTGCTCGTCTGTCCTTCATCATCGCATACGAACCTCGACAGACCCGGTCTTTTTCTTGGCGTAGTGACTAGTCTGCTGCCGGTCTACGATACTCTTACTTTTGTCCGACCCACAACACTCTTCTCGCTTGCACAATGCACTCTGTTTGTCCGCCCGAGCTGCCTGCATTGCGCGCACGACAGCATCGGGCGTACCGGAAGTGCGAACTCAGTCACCAAATCGTAGCACAAGCGAGCCCGCCTCGCAGCGGCTCAACCTGCGCCACGTTCGCGACCGGCTTCGCTGTCACTTCTTGCACGCGCCGCGGTTCACTGAGTCCAGGTCGCGCTCGTCGTCGGAGAGTACGACCTGGGTACGATCTTTGCCGTCGAACGAGGGCGAGGACGACACCATATCCGCGCGCACATCCGAGACGGCAGACTGAAGTGAAGTGACAACTGGGTCCCCTTCCACGGAGATGCCGCAGTATGACATGCGGCACTCCCGTCGACCCACAGACCGGACTGAGACCGGACATGCACGGTAGAGGATTGACTCACCGAACTGAGAGCATACGCGGAGATGATCCATTGAAGGTTGGACTCGCTGATGTTGAGGTCCTCGCCGATGGTAGGAAGGGAGATGAAGACCGCCGTGGTGTTCGCGGTCTGGGGATCCACAACGTCGGGTTTCGGGTGGGAAGATCTTGAGTTGTGTGTCTCGTTCGTGCGAATGGGGAAGGACTCACGTTCAATATCATAGCAAGCGTGACGGTTCCGATGAGAACGAGGTTCTTGAGCATGGACCGCGGCGGGTGTGCCTCCAGAATGCCATCCTTCTTCTCCGAGAGGGCGTACTCCGGTGCGGCCTCCACATGATGGTTCTTGGACGCGGGAGTCATCGTGAGGAGAACTGAGCGAGGACGACGAAGTGGACGAGAAGACGGGGACAGACCGCGGCGTCGAGGCTAATATGCCATGGCGAGTAGGAGTTGAGAGTGGGACCGGCGTGAATCTCGTTCGACGCGCTCAAGTCAAACGCAGGTCAAACCTTCTGGCTGGGATTACTATCCGTGGGAGTCCGAAGCCCATACGAGGAAGGAGGTGTATTCAGCCTTCCGTGCATCGGACCCAGATCTCGTCCGCTCAATGACCGTGGTCGTGGAGACGGTGCGGACGTCCTGCGCGCGCAGGAGGTAATAACAACATGAATTGGCGCAAACGTGTGCACTCCAGGTCGAAGGACACTGCATCCGTGAGAGCTCCCCCGGTCGGGTTCGGAAGAAAAAGTGCACAAATGTATCCTTATTCCGACACGGGGAATCGAACCCCGGGCTATCGCGTGAGAGGCGATAATGTTAGCCACTACACCATATCGGAGTTGCAGGGGTACGCAATATTGCACATCATTTAGTGCTTGTGGTAAGGAACTTGAACCGGGCGGCTCAGTGCCTGCCTCGCAGCACTGAGTCTGTAGTACTAGTAGTACTTACACCATCAACTTGGTTCTTGACTTCTGAGTCTCAGATCCTCCCGCGGGCTTATTTCTTTTTTCTGGACGCAATCTGACCTTGTGGGGCCTGCTCTGTTGCTCTTGAGGATCTACTAGAACTAGCTACATGTGATTGACCCACGGGAACAGGCAGGTCTAGGTGAGTTCTACATGTGCACGTAGCTCGACTCACGGACGCTTCTTCGAGGTGTTGTGCGTGCTGATGGCTCCACCCTGGAGGTTCTCAGCAACCTTGACCTCGAGCGCTGTCTATCGGCTCAAAACGAGTTCAGGTTTCGTGAGGTGCAAAGTGCGCAGGAGTTGTCTATTGTCGGCGTGACTTGCCCTCAACCGACGCACGACCAATGCCAAGATCACTTGTTTCGAATGCAGAAGTTCTTCAACGACGAGTACTACTTCGTCGCCAGGTCCGATCCGTTGGGCACCGACTTACATCTGCGACTCGACCACTATCAAACAAACGGCGATCTCTGCGTGCGCTTTCGGAAGGAGTACTTGCACACGATGCAGACAGCCCTCTGAGAGGAGCTATCCTCGTTCGCTGGAGCTCCGGCGACACTCGAGAATACTTCGCTCACTGTTCGCCCGCCGTCCCTTGTAGGGGAGTCATCCGCTTCACGCACCGCCCAGGCAACTGCCATGGTCACAAGAGACGCCGACATCTGGTTTGCAGACGGCAACGTGGTCATCGTTGCAGGATCCACCGCCTTCCGTGCTCACAAGGGCCAGCTCTCTCGTCACTCAGAAGTTTTCGACGCACTCTTCGGCATACCACAAACACCGGCTGATGATATATTGTCGCCAGGGTTTTCAGACTCGCTCGACGGATGCGTGATTGTCTGTGTATCCGATACAGCTTACGACTTCAAACACCTCCTCCACGCTCTGTATGACGGTGCTCGGTAAGTGTCATCTCCATCGCAGGTTGGCTCCGCATAAGCTGATTGACAGTGCAACGGCAATTAGTCGCCTCATCCCTACAGAACCTCTCCGGTTCTCTGTGCTCGCAGCAATCGCGCGAATGGCCCATAAGTACCAAGTGGACTGGCTCCTTGCGGAGTCCACGCGCCGGTTATAGACCGCGATTCCCGACCAATTCACACTGTGGCGCGGACATGAGCACGCCTTCGGTTACCGTCGTCGCTCAAGACGCAGTGGAAGCCCTCACTCTCTTCCGCCGCATTGACAGGCCCGACATGCTCCCCGCCGCCCTGTACGCTTGCTGCCAGTGGGACTTGGGCCGCCTTATTCGTGGAGTACGACGCGCCGACGGGGCGTTCGTGGAGAAGCTCGACCTCGACGACCTCGAGCGCTGTCTCAAGGCCCGTCGGGAGCTCAAGGAGAGCAACGTCAAGCTCGCCCTAAACCTCTTCTCCGGGTCCCCCGATGTGCGTGAACGAGAACCAGTGCAGCGGGGTCTTCGGTGACTGCCACTCATGCGACATGCAGGAGTACTACTTCATTGCGGACGCCAACATCCTGGGACCCTACTTCTCGGAGTATATCGAGAGTTACCTGGGCGACGATCCTGCCTTCTGCCGAGGGGGGTGTGCCCAGATGCTGAAGGACACGGAGCTCGCGAGACGACTCGCGGCGTGGCGCAGTCCTCCCGGACATGTTGGCGTCCATACAGAGGGCTGGGGGCGTAGCTGATCGCACGCGGTCGGCTCGGAAGGATTTGGGTAATGTACTTATGTCTCTTGTCTCTTTCATACTCGGTCGTGTACGCATGATGCGATGTGCGGCTTATGGACGGGAATACGATCGTCATCGCCGAAACAACCGCTCTACATGTACATGAATCCGTGGTTCTCCCGATGCTACAGATGTAGGATGACCTTCAATCTAAGAAATAGTCCGTTGCTGTACAAGGAGTCCGTTGCTGTACAAGGAGTCCGTTGCGGTACAATGTACCGATAGTATACGAGTCCTTTCCGGAAGCAAAGTCACGTACGATGGGCATCTCCTGTCCCGCCGATCGAAGAGGCCCTGGAAGGCGACTGCGCACCCGCAGCAGGGGATCGCGGTGAAGTCCTCAGCGCGGCAATGTCAATGCCTCCACCGCCGTAAGGGTCGTCATACCTCTCCTGCTGCCCACTGCTCGACGGCGGCAGCGACGAGGCGGGATGGCGCTCGGACGACAGGTGCGCTCGCGGCGTGCTTGTATTGGGACCCACGGCGTCCATCGAGTCGCGCTGCGCCAACGGGATAAACGGCGTTCCCGCTTGGGCCTCGGCCTCGTCGTCGTCTTGCGGGTAGGAACTCCAGTCAGACGAGGCATTGAGACTGCCGGCGGCCGCGCCAGAGCCGGACAGTTGGACCTGGCGGGCCTTCCGGCGGCCATAGACGACGCGGTGCTTGACGACGTCGATCTTCACGTTCACGAAGTGCATCGCGGCGATGGTGATGAGCACGGTCAGGGTGATGACGACGCCCTTGATAGCTTGCGTGGTCTTCGTCGGACTCTTGTCTGCGAGCGTGCGGGCGGACAAGTGAGCGATCGCGTTCGAGCAGCAGTCAGGACAAAGTCGGTACGTACTTCCATTCTCGTCCACAGGGGCGCCGCTGTTCTGGGCGACGCCGAGGTAGACGGCGGCGAGCTGCTTCGGTAACGCAAGGAAGGCCGCGATGAGGAAGGTCCACACGCCCATGCCTGCAGTAGCGAAGATTGCGGTCGATACTATTCGCATAGGTGTCAGTCGGGCGTTGAGGCTTTTCCGAAACTGGCATGACTGGACATACTATGAGAGGGTATTGCACTGTATCGCACCAAAACGGCCATGGGGAGGCCGCCTTCGCGAACGACCCCCGAGATGAGAGCGTATTTGAGGTGCTTGGCTTCCGTCTTCTCGCCGCGGCCTCGACAGCAATAGCGGAAGGTACTGTAGAGGTACGTAGTCAGCTACCCATGATGCCGGGTTAGCAACACCAGACGACTGACTAGTAGGTGATGATCTCGCCGAAGATCGTGCCGGCCGCAACAATGCCAAACCCGATCCAAACACCCCACACGTCGCCACAGAACACAGCAAGGAGTTCATGACCGAGGAGCTTTTACAGGCGGTCAGCGGCGAGCGTACAGGAGTCACAAACCAAGAGACGTACTGGAGGGAATGAGAGAACGATCATGATGCCGATGGGAATGGCCCAAGCACCGGGAGTTCTGTCGAAAGAAGAGCATCCGTCAGCGACGCCACATAAAAGTACAGGAGGTACTCACTCCCGCAGCCACTCCGACGCAGGTTCGAGTGCATCGACGATCTTGTGTTGCATTGCCAAGAATGTGATGAGTCCTCCGATGACAAGAAGAGTCGCGGCCAGGGTAACTGATATCTGCGTGAGCCGTGCGAATAGGGCATCCGGTATTCGAAGAAACTGACATAGATTTCGCCGATTCTTCAGATATTCTGGATTTGCGTACTTCTTGAAGTTGAAGGTGCGCGTTCTGCCTGACAAAGCCTCGGCTTCTGACGGTGTTGGACTCGGTGTGCGTATAATCTCGCGTATATCTACGCCTATCCGCTCCTCTTTCCTATGCACATAGATCGAGGAAGCGTTAGGTAAGACTCGGAAGGCGGGGTCCTGAGATGAGGAGCCATCGGGAGGAGGGTAGAAGTGGACGGCGGGGACCGGCTTGGGAGCATAGTACTGGTTCATTTCGCTGCAGAGACAGTAAGCAGACTGAGCTGAGATGAGGGGCGTTCACGTACTCAACAGTCATGGTCAAGAGAGAAAGCGACTGGCCGGGATCTGAGTAATGAGGGGATGGAAAAGCGTGTCGCAACTTCACTGCTTAAGTATATCGGCCCCCATTGCGCGGCTGAGGTCTAGCGAGACGGTGACTTCGGAGGCGGCGCAGTGAGAGTTCGAGCGTGCTAGAGCGAAGTGTAAGTCTTGGCTCTGTTTCGTGGACGTGAATCGCCATACGCTATGCGCACGCATCACTTCGCAGCTCTTGCAGCGTCATGAGCGACCAGTGGGCGCGCGCATTACTGAATGGCATCGCCCCAGCTAAAGCTTGATCGGCAGACTCGCGATGGCGAATCCGAGCCGACATGCAGTATGGGCGGAAGGCTACCGCAAAGTATCGAACGCCGCAGTATCTGAAAGCGGTGTTGTAAGCGAACGCAGCTCTGCAACGACGAGCCCGATACCGGCAACGGCACCAGAAGTTGCACCCGGTCTTCCGAATGCCAAGTCTTCTCAATACCGCAGTCCTTGGACGGCGAGCGCAAGCCGCTCAGGCGGATTCGCGCCCTCTGAATTTGAAGATCGACGTACGGTAGAACTGTACTCACTTTTCGTTTCCAGGCAGCTGCTGTCAGATGAGAAGTATACTCCATAGCGAGGCAAGGCCCACTGTTCTTGGCGGTCAAGATTGGCCATGTAGAGAAGTAAGTAAATGGAGGATGGTGCAAGGAATCAAGGATGTGCAATATCCGGTACTGCCACATCACTACGCCGGGATTTGCCGGCGAAGGATTTACTTCTCATCGCACGCACCCGTGGCATTCCGAGTGGTTTGATGCATTGAAGTCGCAGAGTCACAACTACCAAAGCTCCACGGTGTCCCCTCATGAACCGTAGAGTGGGTTCTATTACTTCTGAACCTTCTTGAATCTTTTTGAATGCTTCTCGTACACTACTGCTCGCCGTGAAGAGGAGTGGACGCGGCGTACTTTCTCTTCCGACAAAGAAGGTCAAGGACGGTCATCGGCGGGACCATGACGAGGTTATCAGCACCGAAGTAACAACATCACTTCCCCAGTAGGAATCGTTGCGTCTCCCTGCCCGAGTAAGTTTGCACTCCGGCAAAGGTGCGGCGGGGCCGCTCGGAGGTTTCCTCTATGCTCGCCGCGACCTCATGTCAGGATGCACGGTGTCCGTCAAGTCGCGTGGTGCTGAGGCTCACGAATGGCGTCCCCACTTCTGCTTCCCGGTCGCCTTGCGGGAACGCACTCCAACTGGACGAGGCATCGCCAGCGCCGGACCCGAATGGTGTAGCCTGGCGTGCTTTCCGGCGGGCGTAGATGACACGGTGCTTGACGGCCTCGATCTTCGCGTTCACGTAGCGCATTGCGACGATGGTGATGACGATTGACACTGTAATGACGATAATCTTGATAGTTTTCGTGGTATTCGATGGGTTCTTGTCTATAGGAGCACGAGCATGGAGGTGAGCGGTCGTGTCCGACCAGCATCCAGGAAGAAAATAAAACGCACTTCCATCTTCATCCGCAGGTGCGCCGCTGTTCTCAGCGACACCGAGGTAGACAGCCGCGAGCTGCTTGGGTAGCGCGAGGAAAGCCGCGATGAGGAAGGTCCAAACGCTCATGCCAGCAGTAGCGAATATCGCGGTCGTCACTGTTTGCATGGGTGAGTCAGTCACACGTCAAGGGGCAGTCAAAAGGCCTGGAGACATACAATGAGCAGGGATGGCACTGTACCGCACCATGATGGCCATCAGGAGGCCGCCGTCGCGGATGACCTCAGAGAGGAGAGCATATCTGAGATTCTTCTGCTCCGTCTTCTCGCCGCGACCTCGACAGCAGTAGCGGAAAGTGCTGTCGAGAGGAAGGAAGACCCGTCGTCAGCTGGAATGACGAGAGACAACGGCAAATGACTGACCAGTAAGTGATGAGTTCGCCAATGATCGTGCCAGCAGCAACGATGCCGAATCCAATCCAGACGCCCCAGACGTCTCCACAGAAGAGAGCTACCAACTCATGCCCGAAAAGCTGATAGGAAGTGTCAACGTAAAGGGCAGGAGGTTCGAACTGCAAGGCGTACTGGAGGAAAGGACAAGACAATCATGACTGCGATGGGAAGAAGCCATGCACCCGGGGTTCTGTCGGACGAGATAGCGTAGGACAACATTCGTCAGCGACGACATAAGGAAGCAGGATGAGTACTCACTCCCGCAGCCAGTCGGACGCAGGTCTGAGAGCATCGAGGATCTTCGACTGCAACGCCACGAACGCGATGAGTGCTCCGATGATGACCAAGGTCACAATCACGGTAACTGAGAGCTTCGTGAGCCGCGGAAGTTTGACAGTCGGTACAATGAGCAAACGCACAGAGATTTCGCGGGTTCTTGAGGTATTCTGGGTCGGCGTACTTCTTGAGACTGAACTTGCGCTTTTTGCCTGCTAGCGCATCCGCTTCTGACGGTGTCGGACTCGGTGTGCGCGCAACTCCGCGATAGTCTACGTCTACTCGGACTTCGTTTTTGGATCCATTGAGAGAAGAAGGGTTTGGCGACATCCCCGGAGGTCGGAATGCCGGATCTTGAGGTTGGAAACCTTCGGAAGGAGGATAGAAGTAGACGGCGGGTACCGGTCGGGGAGCGTAGTACTGACTCCTGGATTGACTGTAGCGGAAGTGAGCCGCATGAACGAGGAACAAGGTTGTTCACGCACCCAACGTTCATCGTAAGTGCAGACTCGAGCAACGAGATAGGGGTAGAGTGAGGAGTGTGCGAGGCATGGTCGCGACCCCACCGTGCATATATATCGACCCCATATCGCGACTAAATCTTCGATAGGCCGCGACATCGGGGGACGAGCGATGGGTGTTCGGGTATGCTAGAGCGGAGCGTGGCAGAGGCTGTGTCGAGAACGTGGACAGCCACACCCTATACGCACGCTCCGCCTCTCCGCAGAGTGTAAGTGGTCGGTGTCAACAGGCGCACAGAAAATCCTCGATCAGTGAACCTGCAATTTGAATGAGATCTCTGAGCCGGCGTTCGGAGCGGCCATCGTGTTGGTGACTAGTAGGGTGCGCGCAGACGGCGATGTGGTCCGGGTATGTCCGCAGCTGAGCCTGCAGGTCACTAAGGACCGGAAGCGTTTGACGGTATATGTAGGACTCGGAGATTATCGCTGACTCCGTCTGTACGCTTCCAGATCCCTCGCTTATTCTCCCATCCGCTATGGCAACGCCATGCTACTGACTGCCTCGATAGTCAACCCTGGCAGACGCGTGAAACACAGCGTCTGAGAGCTCGCCATATGAGAAGTATGGTTCGAAGACAGGCAGCGCACCGAAAATTATTCCCGTCTCTCGAGTCGTAGGCCATGGCTGGCAAGATGTCAAAGTTTTGTCAGCCCTCGAACGGCTTGTCCTCGCCGCCCAAGGCGGGATCGGCCTGCCTGTTCTCGCTTGTGAGTTCGAAGATCAACTGTAGTCGCCGCGTTTCTCGCCTGCTGGCGTTAAGTAATTGGTTGATGGTCCATAGCGAGCCGAACTACCTTGACCTCTCCGCGAAGTAAGTACCGGGACCATGATGCTTACGCTCACTATGATCATGCCCTCCGCGCGCGTCCGTGTGCTAGAGGAGTGTTGGCATGACTGGCACGCTATCTCGCGGATGGGCGACGACAGACCTTAACATAAAACGAGCACAATGTCACAAGCTGTCAGCCTCCCCGCCCATCAGTTGTCGGGTGCTCGCCAACTACGATCAAGTCGGCAGCCCACTGGCATGCTCCGCGCCCGCGTCATACCTATACGAGTCAAAGCACGACCCGATCGCCTGCGCTCACGATCACCTTCCATACATGAACTTCAATTGGACAAAGGGACTGTACCGGAAGCCTTAGCCTGGCGCGCCTTCCGGCGAGCGTAGATGACGCGTTCCTTGACGGCATCCATCTTCACGCCGACATAACGCACTGCAGCGATGGTTACGAGCACCGTAACGAGTATTACCACCACTTTGACGATGATCGTGGTCTTCGTCGGGGCCTGGTCTGTAGATGCACGAGCCGCGAGGTCAGAGCGGAGTGAATTGGCCGACGGAAAGCAATGGGTGAAGACAGCCATGGCGCATAACAATACGTACTGACTCTCCGTCCTCATCGGCTGGGTCGCCGCTCGTCTCTGCAAGGCCGAGGTAGACACCGGCCAGCTGCTTCGGGAGCGCAAGAACGGCTGCGATGAGAACGTCCAGACACTCATCCCTGCAGTAGCGAAGATGGCGGTTGCGACTGAGTTCCAGTAGGTCAGTCATATGTCATCGACGCGTTCGACGATCGATTGCGCTCACTGTGCGGAGGGTACGCGGTGTACCGCACCATCGCGACCATCTTGAGACCGCCTTCGCGAATGACTTCGGATAGAAGGGCGTAAGTGAGGTTCAACTGCTTCGCCTTCTCGATACGGCCTCGACAGCAGTATCGGAAAGTGCTGCAATGGGCGAAGGCATGGGGGATAAGTGAAGGGAACTGCGGAGGAGGACGTGACTGGCTGACAAGTAAGTGGCGAGCTCGCCTGTAATAGTGGCCGCGGCGACAATCCCGAACCCAACGCCGAGGCCCCAGACGTTTCCGCAGTAGAGCGCGACAAGCTCGTGACCGAATAGCTAGTGGAAGCGTCAGATCAAAGTCCATCCGATGCGTGAAGCCGCAGAAGCCGTACCGGAGGGAACGACAAAATGATCATGATTGCGATAGGAATGAGCCATGCACCGGGTGTTCTAGGAATCAAGATGTGCATGAGCAAAGTGTAGCGATACCAACGAAGATATTACTCGCTCGCGCAACCACTTGGAGGTAGGACCGAGGGCATGAAATACCTGTCCCTGCAAGGCCACAAGTGTGACCACTCCTCCGACGATCACCAGCGTCACCAACAAGGAGACTAGCATGCGCCACGTCAGTGACGAACAGTCGTGTAGGAGCGAGCAACTGACGAATGTTTGCGAGATCTTTGAAGTATTCCGCGTCGATGGATTTCCTGAAGTTCATGCTCGCGATGCTATGCGACAGCGCGCCCGCTTCCGATGGCGTCGGGCTCGGCGTGCGTGCCTGCGCACGACAGTCGATCCCAACTTCGCGATCTTCACCAAGCGAAAAGGGTTGGGGAGTGTCGTGAAAGAAGCGAGACGCCGGCGCTTGCAGCGGAGAGTCATCCGAGTCGAGAACTTTGGCATGTACTCGCGGAATAGCGTGCAAGGAGTGGTCGCTGAAGCAAAGAAAGTCGGTGAGCCGATCAGACAAGAAACATCTTTGCGAACATACCCAGCGGCCATTGTGATCTGAGACTTGCGACGGTAAGACGAATCCTGGCGACGTCTTGACCTTCATTTATATGGTCCTCATGAAGTCTCACGTTACTCATGAGCACGTCGTGAGCCCCAGCATCTGCAGCGCATGAGCATGGTCGGTCGTGTAATGCGCTGGTATGGCTTCTGTGGCAGCTTGAGTTGAGATGGGATTCGCACTGGTCAAGTCGGGCAACGGAGCGACCCCGCGGGCGTCACAGCAAACGGATGCTGGCCGCCTATGAGCTTGTTAGCAGTTGGGTATCCCAACCGCCAGAGTGAAGTCAGCACCGCGACGCGAGCTCGGCCAAGAGCTCGGCTTACAGCGGCGTGCTGACAACACATCCGCAGCACATCTCTGCCCAGTCAATTACAGTACCTAGTCCTTTTGGTCAGTACACAGTCCATCCTTGTCCACAACTTCAATCAACTTACAAGCCATGTGATCCTAAATTTGCATCTGAGCTGAAGTCTGGAGATGGAGGAGGACAGAAGTTGAGCGCAAGCCGCTAGTACTACTTACTAGGTACTTAAGCGCCTTTATTCTTGTCCCTTATCCGGCAATTCCCGAAGAGTTCATGATCATGCAGTGTGCACTGCACAGAACGTATGCTTTCCGTCCGCTAAAATTGGTGAGTAAACCGGAGGAAAGGATCTAACTTCAGAACACTTCACCGAACCAACAGTGTATGCCTCTCCAGTTGCTCTCCAGCCTGAGCAAAAGCTCCCACAACCTTTCCTTGTCGGAGAGGTGCGAACACCACAAGTTGGCAGCAGCCTTTCGACAGACGACAGAGCTTAACTTACACTCACCATTTCATAACATTTTCTGGAAAGGGAAACGGTGACTCCTTTCATTGTCAAAGTTCCAGTGTCAATCCCGGCTGGCAGAAGCTGTTGGCTGCACGCCACACAGTTGGCGAGAGCGGTTACCACAGTCCAGGTAACGTCGCCGCATTCTTCAACAATCTGGCAGATGGATAACCTGAACATAGGCATAAACATCGTCGGACGACTCTGAAGACGCGATGATGTCCGAAGCCACGCTGAACAGCGAGCTGGCTCTGGTCCCGTCTCTCCTGACCACGCCCGCCCTCGACAGGGTGCAGCCGGATCCAGATATATGGTTCGAGGACGGAAACGTCGTTGTCGTTGCCCAGCAAACTGCGTTTCGCCTCCACCGGGGTGCACTCTCCAGGCACTCGGAGATATTCCGTGGATTGTTCAGTGTTCCCCAGCCCACGACCGTCAAGCCAGATCATGGACGGCTGTCCGGTGATCCCTGTCACAGATAGCTCGCATGACTTCAAGCATCTGCTTCGAGCCGTCTACGACGGAGCCAGGTGCGTACGCCCACACGATCTCTCGATTTGCACTGAAGAGACAACGTCCACCCCGAAGCACTGCGTGTTCTCAGGAGGCGGGACAGTAGACTTCGGCGTACTGGCCGCGATCGTCCGGATGGGCCACAAGTACCAGGTCGACGCGATTCTCGAGGAAGCACTTCGCCGGCTTAAGACCGTGTTCACAGTCAGACTTCGCGATCTGGGAGCAGCACCAAGGGAGAAGCACCGCGCTCGTCACGCTCCGTGTTGACGACGCAGTCGAGGCCGTCAACGTCTTTCTCCTCACCGGACGAACGGAGACTGCTGGCCAGTGCCTTCTACATGTGCGGAAAGCTCGACATCGAGGAGCTGTTCAACGGAGTCGTTCGTGCCGACGGGACACTCGAGCAGCTCAGCACCCACGACCTGCAGCGATGCCTCACCGCGTAGATGGCGCTGCTCAAGCACGACGCGCAGATCACAGGCCACCGTCTTGCGCCCCGATCCCCCATGGACTGCGCGTGCGGATCTCACGAGGCGCGGCGTGCGGTCTTGGACTCGGCACAGGAGGATCTGTGCAACGAGTTCCCGGAGATACTGGATACGCTGCCCATCCGTCACGGCTATCTCACCCAAGTGATCGAGTGTCTCCAAGCCGATGAGGGCTGGTGCATCGCATGTGCCGAGGCATTGAAGGCGCGTCACACTGAGCTCAGGCGGGATCTGTGGGGACGGCTCCCTGGCTTCTTCCGGCTGGACACGTAGAGAGCGGAATGATTATGGTACATTGTATGTAGCCGTTCATCCCCAGCTCGAGCGCAATCCCACGAAGAAGCCCCGAGTCACACGTGTGAGCTTATCTTCCCCATCGTAACTCGTTGTGCGTTCCTCTGAACCTGACCTCGCATCCGAGTCGAGCAGCCCCTTCCCAGGTGAGTAAGACTTTCAGAAGCACCGCTGAACCACAAACTGACGAGCTCTCAAAGTTCCCCGATTATCAGCACACCTCAAGCTGTCAGCATGTCCTGACCCCCGCGAACACACAGACGCAGCAGCGAGCCGCGATGCGGATCTGTGGTTCCCGGATGGAAACATCGTCGTGATCGCCGAGAACACGTCCTTCCGCGTCCACAAGGGCGTCCTAGCCCGCCACTCCATCGTCTTCCACAACATGTTCGACGTCCCGCAGCCGACCGACCCCGACCCCGCGGCCGCCGACCTGATCGAGGGCTGTCCCGTCGTCCGCGTGTCCGACCCTGCCCACGATTTCAAGCACCTGCTCCACATGCTCTACGACGGTTTCAGGTGAGTCGTTGCGCCGATAGCTGGGTGGTGGGACGTGAGGACTGAGGACTGATGCCGGGCCCGGTTGTATTAGCTATCTCAAACGCAACGGTTCCCCCACCAGACTCACTGTGCTCCTCGCTCTCGTGCGTCTGGGGAAGAAGTACGAGTTCGACGACATCGTGGATGCCGTGGACGATCATCTGGACAGCCTGAAGACCATCTTCCCTTCGTCCTTTGATGACAACGGCTTGGACTCCATCGATGCCAACTACAAGCTCATGTACAAGGCGTGGCCCGAGGACCAAATTGGGATCGGGCATCCAATTGAAGCGATCAACCTCTTCCGCTTGCTCAGCCCGAGGCGAGATCACATGCTTCCCATCGCAATCTACCTGTGCTCCATTGAGGGCCCTTCCGCAGTTCTGCTTCCCGGTCAGGCTGAACACCCAACGTCTGAACGACTCAGCCTCGAAGATGCGGCAATTGTTCTCGAGACACATGCTGAGGCGTTGAGGTCAGTGACGGCTATGCTCGTGAAGGTATTCGTCCTAGAAGTCGACAAGGGATGCACAGGCGTCGGAGGCAGCCAGAAAGGACCCCACTGCGCCGATGCCCTCAAAGATGCACTACAGACGTCGATTGAATTCATGATGAAGTTCCGTTACTGCGACCTGTTCTCCGGTTTCCGGTTCAAGATGATTGAGGGCATGGTGCGGGGGGGAAGACTCTGCCTCAAGTGCGGAGATATGCTGAAGGAGCGCGATTTGGAGTCACGGAGAGACCTCTGGAGGCGCCTTCCTCAGATCACTAAGGTCGACGTTCCCAGATGGGAGGCCTGAAGCATACACAACACATATCGAGGAAATCTTCCACCAGCGTTCCTTCCGAACGCAATTGGTTAAACCTGACTCTTGCTGCACACTATCTAACCGGTACGGTGACTGACAAGAAACAAGACGAAATCACTCCACGAAACCTACACGTCCATTGTACGAACATGACATGTAAACACATACCAATCGCTATAGTACAAAATCCCATCCAAAGAGACAGAAGCCGAGCCGACTAAAGTACAACGTCGGAACTCTCGAAAACCCCCTCACAGCCCCTCCGTAAACCTGCTCTCCTGCGCGACACCGTTCGCCGCATCGTGCTCCGCCCCATCCTCAGCAGCAGGAACATGCGCGGGCCGTCCCTCAGGAGCCTTCTCCTGCTGCCGCTTGCTCGGCCGCCTCGACAAATCCGCCCCGCCCCCCTCCGCATTCCCCGCGCCCTCACCGGCACCGGCGCCCGCACCATACGGCTTCTTGTCGACCTGCCCACGAGCCCAGTCCGTCAGTCACGCCGCACTCTCCACGACAGAACGCCGGCGGCCTCGTACCGGGTACCCATTCGCCCCATACTCCATCTCGCGCGCCGTCGTCCCGTGGCCGTGGTTCGAGTACTCCGGCGGCCCCGCGTCGTCCTCGTCCGCCATGTCCCGCGCCTGCACGTACACCCCGTCGTCCTCTTCGTCCTCCGCCTGCTCCTGCTCCTCCTCGACGCTCGAGCCCTCGTCCTCCGTCTCCACGCCCTCGTCCTCGCTCGTGTACCCCGCCGCACGCACCGCCGCCGCGACGGGTCCGGAACGCTCCATCTGCTCGCTCGCGACGAGGTACCGCGCGCAGAGCATCCGGATGTCGTTCCACCACTCCATCATGTCCTCGTGCGACCGCGCGCGGAACGCCCACGCTCGCCCGCTCCCGTTCCCGCGGCGCGTGATCGAGTTGCGCAAGCTCTTGAACGAGCCAGAGTGCGTGTCGCCCGTGCCGTCCTTGCGCTCCTCGATATGGAACTTGTGGCTCTTCGCGCCCTGCGACGACGGAGGGCCGAGCGTGCACATCGGCAGGAAAAGGCTGAAGAGGGGCTTGTCTGCGAGAGCGGGGTCGGAGGAGGCGTACTCGTGAAGGAATCCAGCCGGCGTGAGCACGTAGTACGACTCGCGGTACGTACGAGTGTACCTCTTCTTGCGCTCCAAGAGGCCGGTATGGACGGGAATGACGCTCGGGTCGTCCTTGCTCGGGTATTTGATCATCTGAGGGTCGCGAAGAGGAGTCTCTGGGTCCACGAGGTGGTCTTCACGCGCAGCGAACGAGATCCACTCCCGGTCGGGAGGCAGGGCGGACATGTCATGATGGAGGTTGTTCCAAATCTCGCCCACGCTGTGGTCCATGCGGGTGCGCCACTCGTTGAATGTCGCCCACGCAGACTGGAGGGCCTGGATGAGAGAAGCCTCGAACATGGCGGAGGACGCCTGCGTTAGCAGAAGAGACTTCTGTAGTGCGTTCTCGGTGTGAACTTGCTTCACGAGCTGCCGAGCTACGGCCTGATTGGCAACGTATGGGTCGCTCCTCGCGGTCACGTTCAGAGGGGTGTTCTTGAGGATGGAAATGTTCGTGCCGAGATCGCCGATGAGTTTCTCAGACAACTCCCGTTCTTTTGCTACGGCTGTAGCAAGCTTGCCTGTATCATTCTGGATGTTCTGACGACGCACATGTCAGCATACGATTGACTCTCGCCCATAGAGATCGAAGGAGATGAGTAATGGTAGAAGCAACATTGGCGCGTCCCGCGAACGTGCATCCAATGACGTGGACCATTATGCACATTCGCGCAAGCCTGGATGAACCGTAGGTCCCTTCCCGCCGAAGGCATCGAGGTGCTCAAGCCCTTGATAGCGAACCAGTTGCCAGAAGCAGGCCTGCAGGACCTGTCAGCGGAACGGGATAGTTCCGTGTGGGATGGCAAGACGTCAAGCTCTGCATAACATTTGGAACATCTCCAGGGGGCTGTACTATGACGTCTCCCGCCAAACCCGAACGATATGCCTTGAAGCGCGGGGTCCACATCACGTGGACGGAATCCTGCAGCAACACGAGAGACTCACCTTTATATGCGCCTTGATCTCGGTTCTGAGCTTCTGCAGGTGCTGCACGATGGACCCGTCGACTGTGCGGCCAAGGTTGGCATGTTGGTCGGCGATGGCGCGCGTCTTGTCCCGTATGCCATAAAAGACGTCCTGCACAACACCCATATCTATCTTCCGCTCCGCCCAAACGCACTGAGACGCACCTGCAGGCCACCCTCGCCCAAGAACTGGTTGCCCGCGCGAAACGGCACCTGGATGACCCCGGCGAGCTTGGTCATCTCGCGCGCGACGTTGTTCTCGATGTCGGCGATGCCCTCAAAGTACGCGATGAGCTGCTTGACGATCGCCTTCCACGCGGTGAACCGCTCGATGAGGATGTCGGAGGGGCGGAGGTCGTGGGGCGCGATGTTCTTCTTGATGAGCGACTGGCTGCGCGACACCGTCGAGCCGTGCTTGCTCGCCCTGCTCGCCGGGCGGGACATCGAGGTCGAGCGGGAGATGGAGATTGTTTCGTTCATGGCGGGGGAGAAATGTGGGGGATGGCGGGAATGGGAGGAGAGTGGGTTATATGCGCTAGCACGACCGCGGAACCATCGTGTCTGGCGCCGGCGAGTTCTGACGTCACGGCGAGCCATGCCCTATCTGGTAACTCTACTCAACGCCCGCAGTGGCGTCATCATTCATGGATGATGGCATGAATTCTGAGCCCCAGGCTCGCGACGGCATCGTCCGGTCCTTCTCCGACAAACAGGATAGTGCTGACTCAGCTTAGTAGTCTGCTGGCACACAGCTTCTCCTACTTATAACCCTTGAGTGGGCAGCACGCCGACAAAGGGCCCAGCTCACTGGCTATAAGATGCGTCATCACGATGCTGACACTCAGCAGCATGAAAGGATAATCGACTGCAATACAGCGTCTTCGAGCTATCTATCAGTACTCGAGTTCACGTTGGGACCCCGCCTGCACTCGTACATAGAATGCTAGTAGACAACACATCATAACGCTCTTGGGATAGTACAATCCATATTGCGAAGGTGCAAGCCCAAAACATAAACCAATGTTGAGTGGGAAGGACTCAGGAGATACTATCAGCTTCATGCCCAGTGGTACGGTACGCCCAACAGAGGTATGCTAGCAGACCTAAAGCGCGTCAGAGACATGCACGCCAGCGGTATGGTAGAACCGACACACCGCTTGTGCTTTCAGATCAAGCGGCCACGACTCGATGTAAGTCCAACCCGGGAGGGCTCCAGCGGCTTTCCACTGCCATCAAGATCGAAACACCCGGGGAGGCTGTTCTGGATGGCCTCCCATCGCATCTGGTAGTCGTGTTCCATGAGCCAACCATTGCACTCGTGGCACAGCTCCGGCACAACGTTCGTCCGCATGCCTTTGTACAACGCGGCCAGTGAGTCTCCAACCAGCCCTTCACAACGCCCGTCCTCACGGCCGCAATCGCGGAAATAGAATGCGTATCCGCGTCTCGCAGCGCAGGACCTCAAGGAGCGGCAGCGCGCGAAGTCGTCCTCGGAGAGCCGCTCGACCTCGCCGTCTCGTGGTTGTGCGGGAGTACCCATGCAACAGACGTACAGAGCCAGGGGTAACATCTTGGGTCTATCCGTGGTGTGGGCGACTGTCACGACCTCGAACGCGTCCTGGAGCCTGAGGCGTATGTTGCGTCCGGTTATCGAGTCGGGGGAGGAGGAGAAGCACTGTGGATGGGAGGGAAAAACCTCCCAGGTACCCTGAAAATTGCGTTCCCACCAGTCGAAACGACGGCAAGCAAGGGAGCTGTACGTGAACTCTTCTTCAACGTAAATGGCGGCGGCGTCTACTACTCGGTCGGCTTGGTACTTGTGCGCGACGCGGATGACGCTGATGAGGACTGAGCACACCTTGAGAATGCTCGGCCAGCTGCATGTACGGCGGCGTTATTAGACTATGCACACGACAAAGCCACCTCGTTGCATCACCTTTTGACGCTGACACGAGCAGTCAGTCACAGTAGGTGTCAGCGACAGACGTATGGAGAGGCACTCACTCTATGCCGACCTGGACCACCACACGAAGGAACCGCCGGAAGTCCACGGCCGAGTCCGACACGCGCACCATCGGACATCCATCCCACGTCTCCTCGCCAGCTGGCTGTGCGTTCTCGAAAATGTCCGCGAAGACCGGGGAGACGCTAGACAGGGTCTCCTTGCGAACTCGGAAGGCGGTCCCCTGTGCGACGAGCACGACGTGCACGTCGTCCGCCCAGAACTCCTCATCGCGCACCACACCCTCGATTTCGTTTTGGCGCATGGCGGTGGGATCGAGCTGGAGCTTATCAATGTGCGTCCAAAGGTGAAGAATCGCGAAACGCACCTCTGGTAAAGATGGATGCGATCGGGTCAGGGAGATGGATGTGGAGGCTCAGCAACGCTCAGTTGATTGTGCCGCGCACGTACAGGTCTGTGCTGCGGCACGGGGAACCGCGCAGGAGCGGACCGCGGGAACCAGAGCAGCCTCAGCATAGGCACCTCCGAAAGCGCTGGACTCTGCTCCGTTACGCACCGAGAGACCATGCAGCATGCCCAGGGCAGCAACAGCGAGAGGACGATTAAACAAAGAGTATTTTTCGGCGCACCAGATACACGTATAACGCACACACACTACCGTACCGTACACGGCTCCCACACGAACTAACTCGCCGCCTACTCCTCCTTCTTGCCGACACGCTTCTCGGCCTCGTCGACGGCGGCCTTGTCCGTCTGCGGGTCGGACGCGGCGCCGAACATGCCGCCGACTTTGAAGGGCCGCTTGAGGTCGCCTTCAGCGGGCCGGCCGAGGAGGTGGATGCGGACGGGTTTTGCGTCGTAGAGCGTCTTGAGGCCCATGAGTGCCTGGATGAAGAGCGGCTGCGTGTACCTAGTGGGGGTGAGGAGCTGGTGAGAGGGAGACTCTGAGAGGAAGGCAGAGACGCACTTGAGGTAGAGGTGCATGAAGGCCATCATGGCGCAGCCGAAGTAGACAGCGCGCATGAGTTTGGACGTCTCCGCGAGGTCGTAGTCGCGGATGGTAGTCGTTACGAGCTTGCCGTTGTCTTTGTCCTATGTCGTGCGAGTCGTCAGCGCCCTCCTCGGGGAAAGGGATCCAGCACACGACATACCATCGGATTGGGCTCGACTGCACGTCACCGAGAAGATACCGCTCAGAACCTCGTTCCTCCGCCATGGCAAATAGCCTGAACACGCACCGTATTTGAGCACCGTCTGGTCGTTCTTCTTCTTGATCTGCACACCGCGCGTGAGTACCCAGCTATGACCCGTAAGCACCGGACGAGACGACGCACCTGCTGGCCGACATAGTAGTACACCGCGAGCACCGTAACCTGCGTCGCGACGTACGCGATGCGCACGTACGTCAGCACCTCCGGGTCGTCAAACGGCACCCTCTTCGCCACTGACATCCGGAGAAAGCACGGAGGTCAGCACGGGCGCGGAAGTCCGGGGAAGAAGCCAGCGAAGCGGACTGACGTTGCATGGCTCCGAGGGAGATGAGGAGGTTCGTGACTGCGGGGTTCATGGCCATGGTTTTAACGAGGAACAAGAAACGAAGTCGAATGCCGGGAGACGGGGATGCCTGGGAGGAGGAGGAGGAGGAGAGGGGGAGGAGGAGAGGGTTGCGCAAGCCGCGAAAACGGGTTAGACGTGTCGCTGCCGTATTGGGAAGCTATATCTTCCTCCTTCCACGTGACTCAGGGACGTACTTCGGAAAATGCCGCTCAGGCTCATGAGGCTCTGAGTTTTTGACTTCGTACCAAGACTCATCTGATAGAATCTCAACAGTCTAACACTTGGTTCAAACCACATCCCGTCTCTCATACGATTTGTCCTACACCGTCGTGATCACCGCGTATCTCCACTTAACTTGGTTCATAACGCCAACACTACCGGGCAACATTCACGACGACGTCGACTTACATCCTGCATCACTTATCACCGGATTAAGCACGTTGGCGAGACGACACATCAGCCCCGGTTGGAGGGAATTGCTCGAGCAGCTAGGTGATACGGTGAATGGAAGTCTGAGATGGTGGATGCGTGGTTGATGGTGCAATAGGTATAGTACAAATGAAATAGTCCTTCAGCTTCGAATGCGTTCACCCTCACAACGCCCCCACGTCGCCGTCGTTCCCCGCCGCCCCGCTGCCCTCATACTGCTGCCCCCGCCTGTCTGCATATGCGCTCGCCAGCCGCTCACCCATCTCCTCCTTCGAGTCCGGGTTCCGCCCGTACGGGTTCATCGTGGCATCGAAGTCCCGGCGCGCCTCGTGCGAGAATTGCTCACGCGAACGCTGGTCTGCGCCCTGCTTCGCGTCCTGGAGCTCGCTACGCAGGGGACCGCCGTCGACCGACTGGTCGACGAGACCGGTGGGGGATGATTGGGTGTCGGCGTGCCGCTGGTTCTGGGGCGAGAAGGTGTTCGCAGAGCCATATCCGCCTTCGGACGTCGCTATGATCGCCAGTGAGCAAACCTCCTCAATTCTGGGTAGCGATGAGGGAGCGTACTGTCGTCCTGAGTCGGGAAGTTGCCAGTCGCGTAGTCGTTGCTCATCTCTGGAAGCATGTGTCGGTCAAGGGTGCTCGAACGGTCGAGTTACGCGACCTACTGTCGTTAGTGCTCATTGTATCTGCAGGTAAGTGGGATGGTCGAAGTAGTGCTGTATCCAGGCTATACAGCTGAAGTAGGCCGTTTATATACAGGTCTCAAGCGGGAGGTGATGACGTCGTGCCCCACCCCGCGCGCCCCGCAGCCACAGACGCGTCAGGACGCGTCGCGACGCGCCGCCAGCGTTTATAACCGCCAACATTCAGGTTGTACATTCCTCCTAAAATGCAAAAAGATACCCAGTCTGACATCCAGATAGTTGCAGACACACAGAAGAGACAACTAGATGGCATAGGCACATCGCATTCCCTGCTTGCATACTGAAGATGCTCAATTTCGTTACTGACCGCCGTCTACGCGACTGGGCCGAGAGGAACGACCGCACATCCTCAGAACTGAGTAGATCTCGGAAGGGCGACCGCGCGGCCAACGTCATGTCGTTCCGCGGCTGGTGAAGTTGTGTGGTCCGCGGTGGAGCGCGAAGGGCGGGATGAGCAACGACGTCTCAGGAGGAAGGTACGTGCTCACCCACGTCAGCACGCGTACATCCATCGACACAACAGGTGCGCGCACAGAAGCCAGTGTGCACCCCGGGTACATAATCCGTATCGCAGGGGAAGCGCCAACCGATCTACAGCTTCCGGTCCACCCCTTAAAGGTATGCACGATCCCTGTCAGGCAACATCCACACTCATTCACAGGTGCTTGCTGTTGCCCTCAAGCTTCACCTCTTCGGACTTCTCGGCGACCACGTCGTACTCTACTTACTGCGCCATGCTGCGACTCTGGCTGCTCCGGGTATCCCGGGACCATTCCTCGGACCGGTACCGTTTAGATCGCAATTTTCTGAACCTTCTCGCCGCTCACGCAGCATCCTCTAGCCCTTGGCAATCTGCATGCGTCGTTTCTCGACGCAATAGCCATTACGCCGTGAGTTCGTTGCGGCATGCTCCTCCGGCTGAGTGCTCTGCGGACGACGACAGCTTGCACGCGCCCGCGCAGCCATCCCTCGCCTAACGCCATGCAACCTACACAACGTTCTAGAAGAGGACACGCGGGCTCGCAACGCCTTGTATCCAGGCATCCGAGAGAGCTGGGTACGCGCAGAAAGTTTGAACAGACGATCTGCGCAGCGTGGGCTGTGCTCCATCCACTGAAGTCCGACTTTCTCCCCATGCTACAGAGCCCGACCACGTAACCGGACTTCGTGTTATGGGCACAGTCTCGGGGAATGTGTTCCTAGCGAGAAGGTGGGGTACCATCTGGTACAATATGTCATGCTTGTCCGCGAGGCTTGGGTATCTGAGTATAAGACTTGGCGTGTACGTGCTTCAAGCACTCTCGTTCCTCGTGTGCCGCCAACTCGTCTGCCCCGGTCCCACTGCGCTGCACACATTGTCGATATCGTAGCTTACAGACTCCCGTGGCTTGCTACTCGATTCAGGACGCCTCTCTCTTAGGAGACCCCGCCACATTCAGAGCATGACCTTCAGGTGCGTCGATACCCGTTACCCACGTCCCCCCGTGTCTGATCATGATCAATGCGGACATCCACAGCGCCTCTCAGGCTGTCTCTGGCCCGTCCTCGACCACAAAAGTGCACCGATATCCCCCCATCTATAACGCCGCGACCGACGAGCCAGACAATGCCGCCCCTCCGCCGCCTTTCAGCTCGCTTCCCTCGCTCGGCGATGTTAAAGATGCCGACTCGGACGCCGCCGTCTCCGTGCGCGAGATTATGCGCACCCCGAGCCCAACTCCGACCGAGGCGCGTGCGCTCTCGGAGAAGACACGGACGTGCGACGTGAAGAGGCTGGCGCAGCTGCTGCACTGGCGGCAGTTCACGACCCGGCGTGGGGCATGTGAGTATTCCCCCGCTGCTCGAGCTCCGATCCGATGCTGACAACTAGGTCAGGGACGAGGATTGCGGTGATCTGCATCCTCACGTTCTTCATCGTCTTCCTCGCGTTACAGTCCAAGATCGAGGATGCGATGCTGCCGTTCTCGGACTGGTTGCGGGAGTGAGTGCATGATTCACCCATGCGCCCCCGAACAGTGGCTAATCATGTTCATGTTCCGCGTGCTTCAGCACTCGGGTGCCTGGGTTATTCCGATCGCTATCATGCTCGTCATCTCCTTCCCTCCGGTGCGTACCCGCCCCTGTCGTACCCGAGATTCTTCGATGACGATACGGGTTATGGGTGCCACCTGCAGCTGTTCGGCCACGAGGTCATCGGAATCCTGTGTGGACATGTCTGGGGTGTGTGGCTTGGCTTTGCAATCTTCGCTGCAGGAACCGTCCTTGGCGAGTTCGTGAACTATCTGTTCGTTGTCGTCTTGCTATAGAGTCGCCGTTCCCTGACATAGCGATTCCTCCGTGCAGAGTATTCAAGCGGTTCTGTATAGCCCGCGGAAAGAGGCTAGAGGAGAAGCGGCTCAGATATGCACTCTACGCGCAGCTCGTGCGGGAGGGTGGACTTCTAATCCCCGTCATCATGCGCTTCAGCGCCATCCCTAGCCACTGTAGGAATTCCTGTCGCTTACTTCATCTCCGATCAACAGGGCGCTGACATGGTCTGAACGACAGTCTCGACAGCGATATTCTCTACATGCGGGATGAACGTCTTCATCTTCCTTGCATCTGCCATCATCTCGCTACCGAAACAACTCGGAATCGCGTATATCGGCGTGTCGCAGAATGATAGCGGGACTCGTAAGTCGCGCTCACGTACTCCATTTCCATTCTCACATGTTGGGGTCTGAAGGAGCGCTAGCTGACTTTGTGCGCGAACGTATTGGACAGCGGCTCCCGCAAGTGCGAAAGCCGTAAAGGCCGTGGTCATCATCATCACTGTCTTCGGGTCAATATTCGCTCTGTGGTACATCGATGCGCAGGTCGACAAGGTGAAGCATCGCGTGGTGTACGCGCGGCGCAAGGCGAGGTATGTCGCATGCACCGCATCCTTCGTCGAGCCCGGTGCTAACCAAGTCCCTTCGCGCTCCTTTACTGACCTTTTTCATACGCCTACGCCACATTCACAGACAAGAAAAGGCTCTCGCAGCAGCAGCGCCCGGATGGGACACTGACGTACTTCGGATCGAGGCCGCCTCCGCCTCCGGGACCGACGCAACTCTCGAAGGCGTGTCCACCCCAGCCAGACGGCACTTTCCCCTTCACGCCCCGTACGGGACCGCGGGCTCTGACGATTCGAGCACGGGGCCGAGTCCTCATGTCGTCGTTCACGCGCCGTCGCCGCATCCCCAACGAGCGCACAGTCTCTTCCCCACACATCCATCGAGAGTCCGCACGACTCCCGGGATACGCGGGGCGGACGTGGACCTGGAGATGGGGATGAAGAGAGGTCGGAGTCTGGATGCGACTCGGGGTTCGGCAAGACCTCCTGGAGGGACTGGGGCACGTCCGTCAAGCGTGCGCTCTATGACGTCGAATCCATCCCCCTGATGGTGGCCGTGCGGGCGGTCGTGAAATGGGTGGTGGTCGGTAGTAGTGGTCAAGCTCTTCCGTGAGCTCGGACCTGAGTAGAGATGGTAGGAAGAGGACATCATCTGGACACGGACTTTCGAGGATGGACTGTATAAGTACCAGTGAGTAGTTCTGAGCAGGCAGGACTTCATGATTCATGGAGTATCTAGTGACACCAAAGAGGATTTTTATGCAGCCTTCGAATCCCGGGCTCACGCGGGCAGTAATTACCAGTAGAGAAGGGAATAATGGGTGCGTGCGAAGAACATGAGGTATGTGTGCCCTTGGTCATATGCTCGGCAACTCCCGGCGTAGTGATGGGATGTGCTAGGTGGCGGTACAGCCTTGGTGAGTGCATCTCTCGGACTCTCGCACCGTCCACCATCATCAGCTACTACTTGTCTCGCTGATATATATGAAGCAACCTCGGTTGACTCTCGTCTGGCTCGCAGCGGCCCCCAGAAAACCACTACGCAACTTGCTACAGTCGTTGTGCAAGCTCGATGGCGAGAATACGCAGGCCGAAATCAAGCTGCGACGTATCGGTATCTCAACGACAACGTTCCCCCACACTGTGCCACACATGTACGAACATACCCGGGCTACATCGCAGTCTGCGCGCACTCCAGAGCCCGGTAAGTACACACACCGATCGAACACCAGTCGCTCGCGACCGCCGGCTCGAACCGAGCATCAAGTTTACAATAATAACATGGGGGCAGTGCCACTAGTGCGCCTGTGCAATGATCCTCAATAACGCTGCGACAGCGAGGTGATGCGTGCGCAATGCGCATAGCGTGTGGCTGTTCACGTCCTCGAAACGCAGTCAGTGACTCAGTGCCACGCTCCGCTCTAGCATACCCGGACCCACATCGCGCGCCGGACGTCGCGGACTATCTGAACCTTAGCCGCGATATGGGGTCGATATAAGCAACGGAGTTGGGGCCGTGCCTCGCCATCTCCTCATTGCTCTAACCCCTCTCTCTGTCCCTTGACCATGGCGTGCGTGAACATCTTCGCTCCTCCTTCAGTCTACTTACCCTTGCTGCAGCGATTCAAGTCAGTACTACGCTCCCCGGCCAGTGCCCGCCGTCCACCTCTACCCTCCGCCTGAAGGGTCCCAACCTCAGGACCCCGTCTTCCGACCTATGAGCGTTTCACCGAGCCCTTCCTCCCTCATTGAGTACAAGAAAGAAGAGCGGATAGGGGTAGACTATCGTGGGGTCACACGCACACCGAGCCCGACGCCGTCAGAAGCGGAGGCTCTATCAGGCAAAACGCGCAGCTTCAATCTCAAGAAGTACACCAATCCGGAATACCTCAAGAACCCGAGAAATCTCTGTCAGTTCGCTCTTCATGCCAGTTGTCGTCTTTGCGTGGCTCACGCGATTCTCAGTTACCATGATCGTGACCCTGATCATCATCGGAGCGCTCATCGCGTTCATTGCGCTACAGTCGAAGATCCTCGATGCACTCAGCCCTGCATCGACCTGGCTACGGGAGTGAGTGTCCACTGTATTCCTGTATCTGGTCGTCATTGACGCATGTTGTCTTGTTTCACAGAACCCCGGGAGCATGGGCTATTCCTATCGCCATCATGATCATCTTGTCGTTCCCTCCAGTGCGTCTTACAGTTCGAATCTCCTGCGCTTGACGTTGACTCTTCTATCAGCTCTTCGGTCATGAGCTTGTTGCGCTCTTCTGTGGAGACGTTTGGGGAGTCTGGATTGGGTTCGGCATCGTTGCCGCTGGCACGATCATCGGCGAGCTCATCACTTACTAGTCAGTCATATCGCGTTGTCTATCCTTTCTTCCCCGCTGACTGCCTGCGCCCCTCTCCTAGCACGTTCCGCTACTGCTGTCGAGGCCGCAGCGAAAAGGCGGAGCAAAAGAACCTCAGATATGCTCTCCTTTCTGAAGTCATCCGCGAGGGCGGCCTCACGATGGCCATCATGGTGCGATACGGCGCCATCCCGGCTCACGGTATGTTCCAGGCTTTCAGGATCACTCTTGACGTATGTCTGAACGCCATGTTATTAGTAACGACAGCGATCTTTGCCACTGCAGGCATGAGCGTATGGACCTTCCTCATAGCCGCCTTCGTCGCGCTGCCGAAGCAACTCGCCACCGTCTACCTCGGCGTCGCCGAGAACAGCGGCGCACCCAAGGATGAGAACGGAAGTACGTAGCTTCCTCGTTCTTCGTGCTCGTTGACGCGTTCGCTCATCTCATCGCCCGTGCTCCTCCAGACAAGAACCCCACGAAGAGCACGAAAATCATCAAGATCGTCGTCATCACCGTGACGATCCTGATAACCATCGTCGCGATGCGCTACGTGAACGCGAAGATCGACGCCGTCAAGCACCGCGTCATCCACGCCCGCCGGAAGGCGCGCCAGGCCAAGCTCTCCGGCCCCAGCGGTGGCGACGCATCGTCCAGCTGGAGCACCTTCCCGGAAGACGATTCTGAACTTGCTCAGGCGCGAACGCCGTTCATACCTGTGTCCCAGCGCGACTCGATGGACATCGTGCATCCCGAGACGAGTACACCGCGAGCGTACTCGTCGCCTTTGGGCGGTCCAGCCTCGAGAGGGTACGAAGAGCGATATGACGACCCTTACGGCGGAGGAGGGGTTGACATTGCCGCACTGAGAACTTCGCCGAAACCTCCTGCTCCCGGCGCGTCCGGTGGGTCTTCATCGCGTTCGCCCGGGACAGCCTCAGGACCGCACGCTTGACGTTCGGATTGTGTGGACAGGCTGTTCTGTTAGTGACATCTTGTATAGTAACGGACTACATGCCGGATCGGAGGACGCATCGCATCACCGCTGGAGCGACCGACGCATTACACCCGATTGACTCCCCAATCTGCCGCCTGGACACCAAACACGCTCGGCAGCTTGTTCCAGAGCGTCCGTTTCAGCGAGAGATGATGTTCAGACAGAGCATCCTCGCAGTTCCCGCACAATTGGTAGGTGTGGGCGGTATCGATGAGGTACGTGTTGAGGACGTCCGCATTCAGAGAGGTTGGAAAATTGGTGATTGTACTTTGAAGTGAGTAGCGAGGGTCGAGCGTGACCAATCAGGGGAACGGCAAGTGCACAAAGCGGCGGGTAGAGGGGTGTTGAAGAATAGGCCTGTTATCTGAGCGTCGTACTTGACTAGTTCTGTGCGGCCCTCGAGCACCAGCTCGAGATCTTCATTACTCAGAGTCTCGAGAGTTCCGTCGACACGCCTGAACCCGGCGAACAGTTCGCTGATCTCCAAGCGTGCGCAGGCATAGAACGCGCTGGGCAGCATCTGAGACCGTCCAATCAGGCGGAATAGATTGAGAGCTTCTATCGCATCTTCTCGACGCAGGGTAACCAGCGATGTGCCTTTATGCTGGTGTTGGTGCCACGTCGCGAAACCGGTTGTGTAGACCGTACTCAAGCGGCGCAATGACTCGTCCAGCACGGGATCAACCTCGTATTTGTGACCCATCCTGACCAGTGATGCAAGGACAGAGAATTGCATAGGGCTATCTGTGCAAAATAAACTAACGAGAGACCGTTCTGTGAGATCGGTGCATCGTATCGGGAGCACAGGTTGCGGCGTACCTGACCCCATCATAGATGGCACGGAGGAGGAACTTGAAGTCATAGGAAATGTCGGTGACGCGGATGACAGGGCAGTCATCCAAAGTCTCGGGAGAGGTAGGCTGCGGAACGGAGAACAACGAGCGGAATATCTCCGAATGTCTGGATAGAGTGCCGCGATGGAAGCGGAAGGCGGTCTGCTGGGCGACGACGACGATGTTGCCGTCCTCGAACCATATATCCGGATCTCGCTGTATTTCGCCAAAACTTGAAGAAGGGCTCGTCGCCTCTGATGCGAGTTGGCGGTTCCAGTGGTTTGTGGGGACTGTGGTAGCTTCTGCGTCGGACATCTGGATAGAAATGAGTACATGAGTAAAGGTGTCGACAGATCAGTAGACCAACGAAATCATGGTCACCTTCCTAGGTAGCCAGGTTATCCTGCGACTCGATGTAGCGTATGTCTCGATGATCGCGGCGTTGCTCAGGCTCCTTCCGACTATTAGTCCGAGTTGAGAGGCGGTACTTATCCTTGCGGTGGGGGAGGTGGGGTCCAGAAGCCTGAGGCCGTCGCGATATCTAATCTCTGGAGCCACGTGTAATGTAACATCTCTGAGGTGACCTTAACCCTCGACTCTCACTAGCCATGCACTACTTTACTGAACATGGTCGGTGCTGCTTCCTCAAGACATCACTAACTAATTTGCAGCATCGCACCTTGGACATCGTTAGAACATCGGCGATTCGTCGAGTATGACATACGAGTAAAAACACCACGACAAGAGATGAGGCCCTTCACCCATGAGGCAGCGTTCCAAATGGGTCGGAATGACGGACCAGCTAGACGTCACTCCAGGAGTCTGAAGAAACCCGGGAGACGTCCCCACAAATCCTGCCTGAGATCATTGTGATACGCCTTCATCGCATTGACACAAGCGGTACATAGCCCCGCGTGCATATCATCGATGACATCGGTGTAGGAGTGGCGATGGACGGGCAGCTCGTCGAGCACATCAGGAAGTTGGGACACGATGTCCGCGTATCCCACCTCCAAAGCCGTCTTCCGTACCTCCTCGGAAGGACACGTGCAGTCGTCGGGAGCGTCGACAGAGAACAATTCGGCCAAGAACTGCGCGTCGTGCTTGAGCAACACCATTCGCCCTGTGAGGCAGCGCTGCAGGTCGTGAGTGCTGAGCCGTTCGAGTGTCCCGTCGGCACGAGTCACTCCGCTGACGAGGTCGTCAATGTCGACGAGCCCGCACATATAGAAAGCGGTGGCCAGCATGTCCGTTCGTCCGGTCAAGACAAAGAGGTTGACGGCCTCGACAGCATATTCCGGACGAAGCTTGACGGCGGTCGCTCCTTCGATGTGTTTGTCCCAGGTCGACAGGTCGGAGGAGAATACTGTATTCAGTCGGCGCAGGGCTTCCTCTAGGATGGGGTCAACTTGATACTTGTGGCCCATCCGGACTATCGCGGCAAGCACGCCAAACTCCATGGGTCCGGCTCCTAGAAACACGCTACTCGAGTACAAGTGGCGCCATGAGTCAGAAGTGCATTCAGCGGTGGTCTAGTCATAGTACGTACCTTGCGCCATCATAAACTGCACGAAGCAGATGTCTGAAGTCGTACGACGTGTCTGTGACATCTATGACAGGACATCCATCCATGATCTGTACAGATGTCGACGATGTCGGCTGGGGAATGGTGAACATCCCGCGGAAGGTCTCCGAGTGTCTAGAGAGCACACTCCGGTGGAAGCGGAATGCGGTCTGCTGGGCAACGACGATGACGTTCCCGTCATCGAACCATAGATCCGGATCCGGCTGTGCCCCGCTAAGGGATGTAGGGAGCGGCGCGGCCATGGTAGGGGGAGGTCTTGTCAGAGTCGGCTACCCGATGTTTATATGCCTATAACACATCCAGGATATCCATCTGCAAGTTGCTTGCACAGTACTGACGTCGAACTTACCCAGGTCGCCTGAGTGTAAGTACTCAGCTGGTTCGATGAAGTCGCCCGTATCAGTGGTGTGCGGCAAGCCTCCAAACAGCTGCAGCTTACAGTGGGCCACTCATAGTTACGTTCGGGAACTTCCGGATAGTACGCGTTGGAGGGAAGTGATGGCGCTACAGCTGTTTGCAGAAGTCGTGTCCGCCCAACTCCGACTGACGCGCAGACACTTTTGACGCGGGAAATTCAAGAAATACCGGAAATCCGTCCGCTGCTCAACAACGCCAGTAGGCACATGCTACAACATCCCATCATGCCATAGTATGCATCCCCGGCCTGCGCCAACTTTTTCTGAGTCCTTGCGTACCCGGAATGCGGAGATAGCAATGCCAGGTCACTACTCATCCGCAGGTCCATTTAGGACGTTTCTACCCCCTCCCACTGTACCAAACTTACACATGGCATGGCTATATACCATATAAATATATTGAGATGATTTCAAAGGTGCTGCAAAAGCTCTCGACGTGTGAGGATGGAGAATGTCCACAGGCCCTGGGGTCGATAGTAAGCGCCCATAAACGACAGCGCGATACTCGCTCAGAGTCCCCGGTTTTCCTCATCGTAACGCTTCGTAAATACTCGTATGGGCTGTACACGCCTCGCATAGTCGCCTCAGGCAGAGAGGACATGCGAACAAGTCGTTCAGATATATTGAATTTCTGAATTTTCCGTGCACAACACGTGCTGTGCAACCAGCGTCTGGCCACAACCTCTGCAAACAGCTGTAAAGTAACAGCGGCTTGCGCTCCTATCATCACAACATTCCTCTGAGCTCTCCTGAGTCTCCAGCTTGAATTTCGCCCTATGATGCCTAACACAGGACAGAAGAAATTTGAGACATCTTCAAGATTCGCAGACAAAGTTTGAGTGAGTACCAACTGATCAGTAGATCTATGACACTCGGCGTTGCAGAGCAGCGTTGCCCAGGCCGACCGAAAATGGAGAGTCAAGTTAGTCTTGTGTCATGGCTGGGTCCACCCACTGCTTTCCGTCGGCCAGTCCGCTCAGCTCTGACCTCGCGGCTCGTGCTTGTACAGATCAGGCCCCGACGAAGACCATGATCATGGTCAAAACGCAATTGTGATACCCGTAATGGTCCTCGTAAATGTCGCTGCAGCACGCTATGTCGGCGTGCAGAAGGACGTGTCAAAACCGACATCGTCTACGCCCGCCGGAAGGCATGCCAGGCCAAAGTTTCCGGTACAGTCCCTTTGTCCAATTGATGTCCATGTCCGGAAGCTGATCTTGAGACGCAGCCGTTTCAGTATGACGGTGTGCCAGTGGCAGCGAGCTTGATCGTAGTCTGGAACGCGAGACAGAGCCAATAGGTGGAGTATGCGGGGCGAGTCTGCGGGAGATACTTCGCCGGCAATTGACAATATTCTCCGTAGCGGGTTCACGCGAACGACATCGATCACTGTCCGTGTCACAGTGGAACGAACATGGCCCCGGGTCCTATACGACGAGGTCTCTCAGTTGCCGGACCTCCGGACTTCTCGGGTATATTGAAAAGGCAGTATGCTCCTATAATCACGTACGCGCCCCGCTGGCACTGGATGGCGGTACAGGCGTGCGGATCTTCAAGTCGAAGTCAATCCGCGCGCTCCCAAACTCCAGCCTGCTGCCACAGTCCAACTCCTCACAGCCGATTACGCGTGCCACGACAAGGTAAGAGGGACAATACGAGTTAGCTGAACATCGATACTGCCACTGACATCGCTATCAGTAGTAAACCCCGACAACGCATAACTGGGTCAAGGTCGAGAGGTCCGGAAGACCATGGGCGTTGTGCTCACTGCGGAGGTTGACACTTGAAGAGAATGACGTTTGATGCGCTGCAGCCTGCCAGACATGGAACCGGTGACGGTGCTCAGGGTGCCGCCTGAATGCTAATCCTTACTTTCAAAGCCTAAGCGTGCTGCGTTGCTCACGCTCGTCGGGATAGTCCGTGGGCTGCAACTCGAAGGTAAGGTCTTCAACTTTACACCATCATTCTCTAGTGCGTGGTCTATGAGACTCGAACTGATCGCAGGACCACGGAGGCAACATGTGGTGGACTGAAAATCATCCATGAAGATGCCCGGATACTGTTGAACTCGGAGCGACCAAGGTAGAACGTACGGAATGAGCGGACCCGGCCCGCAGTGCCACCGCTACCACGGTGCTAATGCGCTCGATCACATCTAGGCCGCGACTGCGAGGCGACGCCCATGCACAGCGTGTGGCTGCTCACGTCGTTGAGACGCAGCTATGCGTTGCTTCAGCACACTCGACCACCTCTCTTGCGCCAGCCGCATTGAGAATTTCGGCGCGAGATGTACTCAGTGTATATAGGGGACTAACGTTAGAGCACGATGCTCCATCATCCCCACATTGCTCTCGTTCTGCGTCCAGATGCATACCTCGCTCATTGACATGGCCGCACGGTACGCGATTATCCTCTTTCCTCGTTTGGTCCGCTCACGCTCTTTCCACCAGCGACCCTAGCCACTACCACGCTCCGCGACCAACCCCCGTCGTTCATGGCTACCCTCCCCCTAGAGGCGCGCCACCTCCTGCTTCTCGCCCTTTCGGCATCTCCCCAGTTCCCTCGTCGCTCTATGAGTTCAAGCAAGGCGAAGGGGTGGATGTCGACTGCCGCATGCTCACACGCACACCGAGTCCGACGCCCTCAGAAGCGGAAGCGCTGTCAAGCAAGACGCGTTCTTGCGACATCAAGAAGTATCTGAAGCCAGAGTTTTCCAAAAGTCCGAGAAACATCTGTCAGTGTGCAGTAGTCCTACTAGTCGTTCAGTCGCTCACGCAACTCTGGTTTTCTCAGTTACGCTGATTGTGACGCTGGTGATCATCGGGGGCCTCATCGCCTTCGTGGTGCTCGAGCAGCAGATCCTTGATGCGCTGAGCCCTGCAGCCGACTGGCTGCGAGAGTAAGACCCATTTCTCTCATTCACTCATCATCTTGGAAGGTCTGACGTGTCCATCCGGATCTGACAGGACGCCCGGCGCGTGGCTCATACCAATCGCCATAATGATCATCATGTCATTTCCTCCAGTATGTTTCCCCGTTATCTCACTGGCACGATTCTCTCTCTAATCACCGCTATCAGCTCTTTGGCCACGAGTTTGTCGCTCTGTTCTGTGGGGACGTCTGGGGACTCTGGATTGGCTTCGCGATCGTGGCTGCTGGGACGATCATTGGCGAGCTAGCCACTTACATGTCGGTTCTACTTTCGTCCGCTACCCGATTGGCCCCGCTGACTACGTATTGCTCGGATTTCAGGACGTTTCGCTATTGCTGTCGCGGACGCAACGAGAAGAGTGAGAAGTCAAGCCTTCAGTACGCTCTCCTGTCGGAAGTAATTCCTCAGGGCGGCCTGAAGATGGCCATCATTGTACGATACAGTGCCATTCCTGCGCACTGTATGTCTGAGCGGCTTGTAAATCCTTGCGATGCAGACTAACGGACTTGCAAACAGTGATGACTGCCGTCTTCGCGTCCGTGGGGATGGGCTTGCAGACCTTCCTGATTGCGGCCTTCGTGGCACTTCCGAAGCAGTTCGCGAGTGTCTACTTCGGCGTCGCAGAGAACAGCGGTGCTCCTACCGACGAGAACGGCAGTACGTCCTTCCTTCTGTCGTCAAACTGCTCGCATATGTCCCATTGACATTCTTCTGTGTGGACCGCAGACAAGAGCCCAACAAAGACCACGAAAATCGTCAAAATTCTCGTCATCACTGCAACGGTCGTCATCAGCTTCATTGCGATGCGGTACGTTAACTCGAGAATCGACGCGATCAAGACACGCGTCATCTACGCCCGCCGGAAAGCCCGTCAGGCTAGCATCCCAGCCGGCTACACCTCTTCCAGCTGGGTCGCCTTCCCGCAAGACGCCACTGAGGCACAAGTGAGAACACCGTTCATGGCACCGGTGGAGCGCGACTCGATGGATCTCCAGTGACTTCAGTTGAACTCGATAATTTGGCCGCCTTAGTTATGGTGGGACCCGAATCATTTGGCCCCTTAGTTAAGGGGGCGCCCCCAGATATTTGCGCCAAATATCTGGGCCAAATATCTGGGTGGGCGCTCCCATAGAGTACCCCGGTCGACTATTTGTCAAATATCTGCCTTCGCCCCAGATATTTGGATCCCGTACCTTCAATGCGTGCTTCAACTATTCAATCAGTATTTACAAGCCTGTTCTGCCCGACGTAAAAAGGTTGCTAGGCAGCGCCTCGAACACAGCACGCGGGTATTCCAACGACACTATCCAGCTGCGCCAAAGCGCTGTTATTGAGGGTGCTCCCTCGGTCGTTATATAACTCAACCGCTGTGGCTAAATAACGTCGGGGCCAACCCTGTCATCGTTCAGTACATTTAGTAGCGGATGCACGCAGTCGTTCGCGGTATAACAGCTGTCCAATTGGGTCTGCATCGAAGTACAGAGGTCGGATGCGAAGACAGGGCATCTTGGGATGCCGACATGGACGTGTTCAAGTCGCGTCCACCGCCGCTACGTCTCCCCCTTCTCCTGGAGTCGTAGTTCAATTGTGCCATTGTCAGCCCCACGGGGGGACAGCGCACCAGTGCCCATAGTAGTCATGACTGAAGCACTACCAGCGTTATGCGCCGACCTATCTACAGCCGTTGTCAGCACATCAAGAACACAGACACCTAGCCACTCCATCATTGGCTCCACCAACGCCTTTCCTCCTCTCTGCCATCACAGCCTCCACGCTCGCGAGTTGCGCCTGTTCGGGTTGTCCAAGACAACCTAAGGTTTGCCCGTGTTCTCTGCAAGACTCGTCACACTACGCCCCAACCAAAGTACGTGCACTCACCTTTGCTTGCACGTCCTTGCTCAGTCTTGCAGCGACGCTCTATATTCTCAAACCAGGTGCGGGCCGCTGACCCAGTTGTCGCTGTCAGTCACTTATCATCAAGTGATGCTAGGGATACTCACCTTCGTATGCCAGCACACGGCCCGTCTCCCCGCCATTCGTCCCACCTCCTCTCCCGCTGTTCTCCCCCGCTCCCTTGAGGCCATCGCCGCGTTGAAAAAGAACAGACAGTAGCTTTGACGGGCTGGGCATGGTGGCAGGAAGGAACGTGTACGCTGGCAGCGCGAGGCCGTCGCTCTCAGTCCACTCACAGCCGCCTTCTAACGCCCACTTCCGACAGCGACTCCTTCTTCGTAAAGCACAGCCGACGCTCCCTTGCGCGCCGCATACTGTAACTCCTCGTTGCACACATCCCACGATTTGTCTTGCGCCTCTCGCAGTGCAGCTATGCTGAGAAGCATAGGGCCTCCGGCCGCCATGACACCAGCGTGACGAGTCGGCAACGTCGCGAGCTTTTCCAGCTCGCCACCCCCGTCTCTGCTGTCCCGGGCCTCCACATCACCCACGCAGAGAAGAGAGGCACGGCCCACAGCCCGTCCGCCTCTCCGCGACGACCTGGACCACAGAAAGGGCGAGCTATACCAGCTCGCCCTCCGCTCTCTCCTCCATCCCGACCGCCATCATAACAGTACCGGCGAGATCCCTGGGCAAGACCACGTCCACGACACAGGGCGCGAGCACGGGCGAGCTTCAGGAGCTCGCCCACGCTCGTCTGATCTCCTCCAGCACTCAGACGTGAGGCGCGGCGAGCTGCAAGAGCTCACCGCGCCCCGTCACCTCTCTCCTCGATCACCAGCACGACGGCGAGGGCGAGCTACAAGAGCTCGCCCTGCGCTGTCTGCTCTCTCCGCCCCGCGACACCGCCAGCACGCAGCCACACGCGACAGGCGCGGCGAGCTACAAGAGCTCACCGCGCCTCGTCTCCTCCATCCTCGACCGCCACCATGGGCACGGGCACCGACGAGCCACAAGAGCTCGCCTGTGCCCGTCTCGCCTCTTCCGACAGCCGCACGCGAGCGCGGCGAGCTACAAGAGCTCACCGCGCCTCATCTCCTCCATCCTCGACCGCCACGACGACGCGCAGGGCGAGCCACAAAAGCTCGCCCTGCGCTGTCTGCTCTCTCCGCCCGGCCACACCCCGAGCACGGGCACGGGCGAGCTTCAACAGCTCGCCGTGCCCCGTGTCGTCTCTCCACGACCGCGACACCGCGAACACAGGCACGGGCGAGCCTCAAGAGCTCGCCCGTGCTCATCTGCCGTCCTCCAGCGCCCACGAGAGGCGCGGCGAGCTGCAAGAGCTCACCGCGCCCCGTCACCTCTCTCCTCGATCACCAGCACGACGGCGAGGGCGAGCTACAAGAGCTCGCCCTGCGCTGTCTGCTCTCTCCGCCCCGCGACACCGCCAGCACGCAGATGGGCACGGGCACCCACGAGCCACAAGAGCTCGCCTGCGCCCGTCTCGCCTCTTCCGACAGCCGCACGCGAGCGCGGCGAGCTACAAGAGCTCGCCACGCCTCCTCTCCTCTGTCCTCGACCGCCACCATGGGCACGGGCACCGACGAGCCACAAGAGCTCGCCTGTGCCCGTCTCGCCTCTTCCGACAGCCGCACGCGAGCGCGGCGAGCTGCAAGAGCTCGCCGCGCCCCGTGTCCTCTCTCCTCGACCGCCATGACGACGCGCAGGGCGAGCCACAAAAGCTCGCCCTGCGCTGTCTGCTCTCTCCGCCCGGCCACACCCCGAGCACGGGCACGGGCAAGCTTCAACAGCTCGCCGTGCCCCGTGTCGTCTCTCCTCGACCGCGACACCGCAAGCACGGCACGGGCGAGCCACAAGAGCTCGCCCGTGCTCGTCTCCCGCCCTCCAGCGCATACACGAGAGGCGCGGCCAGCTGCAAGAGCTCGCCGCGCCCCGTGTCCTCTCTCCACGACCGCGACACCGCGAACACAGGCACGGGCGAGCCTCAAGAGCTCGCCCGTGCTCGTCTCCCGCCCTCCAGCGGATACACGAGAGGCGCGGCCAGCTGCCAGAGCTCGCCGAGCCCCGTGTCCTCTCTCCTCGACCGGGACACCGCGAACACAGGCACGGGCGAGCCTCAAGAGCTCGCCCGTGCTCGTCTGCCGTCCTCCAGCGTCCACCAGAGGCGTGGCGAGCTTCAACAGCTCGCCGTGCCCCGTGTCGTCTCTCCACGACCGCGACACCGCAAGCACGGCACGGGCGAGCCACAAGAGCTCGCCCGTGCTCGTCTCCCGCACACCGCGAACACAGGCACGGGCGAGCCTCAAGAGCTCGCCCGTGCTCGTCTGCCGTCCTCCAGCGCCCACGAGAGGCGCGGCGAGCTGCAAGAGCTCACCGCGCCCCGTCACCTCTCTCCTCGATCACCAGCACGACGGCGAGGGCGAGCTACAAGAGCTCGCCCTGCGCTGTCTGCTCTCTCCGCCCCGCGACACCGCCAGCACGCAGCCACACGCGACAGGCGCGGCGAGCTACAAGAGCTCACCGCGCCTCGTCTCCTCCATCCTCGACCGCCACAACGACGCGCAGGGCGAGCCACAAAAGCTTGCCCTGCGCTGTCTGCTCTCTCCGCCCGGCGACACCCCGAGCACGGGCACGGGCGAGCTTCAACAGCTCGCCGTGCCCCGTGTCGTCTCTCCTCGACCGCGACACCGCAAGCACGGCACGGGCGAGCCACAAGAGCTCGCCCGTGCTCGTCTCCCGCCCTCCAGCGCATACACGAGAGGCGCGGCCAGCTGCCAGAGCTCGCCGCGTCCCGTGTCGTCTCTCCACGACCGCGACACCGCAAGCACAGGCACGGGCGAGCCTCAAGAGCTCGCCCGTGCTCGTCTGCCGTCCTCCAGCGTCCACCAGAGGCGTGGCGAGCTGCAAGAGCTCGCCGCACCCCGTGTCGTCTCTCCACGACCGCGACACCGCAAGCACGGCACGGGCGAGCCACAAGAGCTCGCCCGTGCTCGTCTCCCGCCCTCCAGCGCATACACGAGAGGCGCGGCCAGCTGCCAGAGCTCGCCGCGCCCCGTGTCGTCTCTCCACGACCGCGACACCGCGAACACAGGCCTGCCGTCCTCCAGCGCCCACGAGAGGCGCGGCGAGCTGCAAGAGCTCACCGCGCCCCGTCACCTCTCTCCTCGATCAGTGTCTTCTGGGATGCGCCCCAACTCGGGAGACCACGACTGGTGATTGTGCATGGGCAGGGGAAGTGTGAACGGGGGAGAAGGCGCAAGGAGAAAAAGCAGCGCGCATCAATTTTATGTGGCACCCCGGGCGCGCCCGGCGGTCATTCACTTCACCGCACTAAGAATTGTACACGTTACACTGGGCACCGAGCAAGTAGATGTACATCCGTAATCGCGAAAAACAATTCACCTAAGTCATCCAGGCGAACCTGCGTATGCAGGAGAACGAGGTCGCCTGTACTAAGCGAGCAGAAGTTCGTGTTCTTGACCAGTGAGCCTGCTTTGATGCGCCGCTGGGAGTCCTGCACTTGCAGCATCTGATGCACCGTCGTTAGCAAACCCTTGGTGACCATACCTGCCCCACTCACCCGTCCTCGACGCGTCATCTTGGCGTATGCTGTGAGGGTGGTCGGGATGCATTCTGCTCATATGTCAGCCGGGGTCATCCATGGAGCGACGCTGTACTCACGCCTCGGTTTCAACAGGTGGATGAGTTCACCCAGCGCGTTCTTGTCTCCGCGCCGGATGAACGCCACCGTAATATCATACTCGGCTGTACCGCCCGCTTTCATGCTGAAGTTGAGGTCCCAGACCACGCCCGTCACCTGCACGTCGACGGGCTTTCCCCTGTAGGCCAGGGTGTCACCGTTCGTCCACCAGCAGTCTTGCACGGGCAGCGTGCCCAAGGCGAACTTCCGCGCACGCTCGTCCTTGCTGCGTGTGTGCCTGCGCACTCGCCTGGTGCACATTAGATCGCGCGCACATATCCAACGGGCGCACTTACTTTTCCAGTCCATCTGTGACCCACGGCTCCAGCACGAGCTCGTCGGGCTCGTCGATCTCCTCTCGTTCCCAGATTTGAGGCGCGGGTGGTGGCATGTCGTTCCTTGTGCACGCTTTCTGGGACTCTTCGCAGAATGGCTCTTCTTCGGGCGCAGCCGACAATTGGCATGGCACACACGTGGTTTCCGCGTCTGTCCTGGCATCCGATCCCCGACCTACCGACTCAGGCGCTTAGCGAGGGCTGCCCGTAATTGTACGCCGCGCGCGGGCTTTCCGGGGACCACGTGTATCACCCGTGCGGGCCGTCTAAGGCCAAAGCCGCACCGCGGTTATCCCCGCGGTCGCCGCCTCACCACTCAGGCGCTTGGCCGGGGATGCCCGTAATTGCCGCGCGGTCAGGCTGGCCACCCGGACATCCCCGCGGCCTCGGGCTTCCCGGGCACCACGTGTATCACCCCTCCGGGCCGTCTAAGGCCAAAGCCGCACCGCGGCGATCCCCGTGGCTGAGGCTGGGCCTGGGTCCGAGCGTGGATGTCATCTGCCGAGCTGGGACAATGTCCCTCGGCATTCCCCCGCATGGCTTGATGAGCGCCCAATATGACAGAAGTCCCCGCTGGGTCACCCCATATGGGGTAACTCCGTGGCAGGGGTGCTTCCTTTTGCCCTTCAACGCATTCAACAAGATGGCCTTCTAAGGATTGCTTGAGGACAGCACCCCTTCGCCCAGTTCTCATATCAACCCAGCACGCTTCGCCATCCCTCTCTTCCCCACACTCTCTCTCCCTCCACCACCATCTCAGCATCCGTCCGTCCACCACCTCTCCCGCCATGGCCAAGCGTGCCCAGCCCGACGACGACGACGCCGGGGCCGCCCCCCCGGCTAGCAAGAAGAAGACCGGCGCCACCTCGGGCCGGCCCACCGTTGAGATCCCGCAGCGTGCACCCAAACCCTCCAAAACACGTCGGCAGGTACGTCTCGCCTTCACACTACCTCCCAGTCCTCCCCTCATCATTTCTGACGCGGCATTGCTCATCAGCAGTCCCAGCAGGCCGATGAGGAGCCAGACGAACCTGTGAAGGTATCTCATCCCCAGGAGTGTCTCACCCACCACCACACTCACTCTCATTCACAGACGCCCCTCAAGAAGGTGAGGAAGCGGCGCTATGTCATGGTGGACGACGATGGCAACGAGATCGTAGAAGAAGAGGAGGTGAGTGCGTTGCCTCTCCCCGCTCGACGGTGTACTGATGTAGAATAGCCCCCGACCAAGAAAAAAAAGCCCGCCCCTAGGCCTGTTCGCAAGCCGCCCCTCCCCAAAGCTACGAGCAAGCCCCCCTCTTCCAAGCCCCGCACGGGCACCACCGCGAAGCCTGCCAAGAAAGCGGCCCCTCCTGCCCAAGCGCGCAAGGCTGCACCGGCCAAGGTAAGTGTCTACTCTCCCGGTCAGTGAAGTGGTGGGGGCTCACACCCCACTAGGTTGGCTCTGCGAAGGGGAAGGAGCGTGCGCACCAGTCCGAGGAGGAGGGGGAGGAGGAGGCCGCCGGCGAGTCCGTCGTGGAGGAGGAGCAGGTACAGGAGTCTAGTGCGGAGGAGGGAGGTGAAGAGCAGGAGGCTGGGGAGGAAGGCCAGTCGGACGATGAGGCAGATGGGGACTATGTTGAGGGGGGCTCCCAACCCGGCGATGCGCCACAGGAGTCCGTGGATGCCGATAGTAGTTCCACCGAGGTCGTTTACATCCGCAGGCGCTCTGGGCCAGCCCCCGTGTCGTCTCAGTCCACCCCGACTGCTCTGCCGCGTACTCGCTCTAAGGCCGCTCCAAAGATCGCAGCTGGTTCGACGTCGACGCGCCCGACCACCAAGGGGGATACGAAAGGCAAGGCCGCGGCGAAAGTCGCGGGTCCCCCCTCCAGTCGTGGCAGACGCAAATCAGACCCGGGCGATGACGCGCAGGGAATGCAGGACGTTCCGGAAGAGACGAAGCCGGCCCCACAGCGCCGCACTGGCAAGAAGAGCGAGCCGCCACCCTTGTCGTTCCCCTTCGGTCGGCCGGTCGAGCGCCCCCCCTCCCTGTGGCTGTTCGAGCCCGCCGAGGATGGAGCCGACATGGCCGCTTTCCAGAAGCGGATGCAGTCGTTGAGTGAGGCGCGTAAGTCCCGTATCCTCAACACCAAGGAGCTCGGCAACAACGTGTGCATTCAGTGCGCTCGCGTCAGGACGGAGTGCACTCGTGAGCACAACACAAAGTCGTGCAACCCCTGCACGGCGCGTGGATGGAAGTGTTCTTTCCTCCAAGGTATGCCTCTTCCTATATCCTCTGCTGTTCCATACTGATGACGACTCGCCAGGCATGGTCGCTCTCACCCCCGACTTTGAGTTTGCTGATATGGTGGACACCCTTGACCTGAACGTTCGGACCCTCGTCTTCACCACCTTGTCGGAAGCCTGGGAGTTGCAGGCCCTCTGTGCCCGCGTGGACCAAATGGAGCAAACCCTGCAGCGCGTCGAGGACACACTCACTCGGCTCGACGACACGTTCAGGAAGTACGACAATGTTTTCGGCATGTTCGCCCAGCTCAGCGGCCTCCAGAGCTCGGATGCCCCGTCGTTGACCGAACTTGCCGCCGCCGCTCGCCTCGCCAGTGGGCAACCGTACATGTCCCATCCCCGGCACCCGCGCCCAGCGCTTCCCCCGCTCCCCTGCACGCTCGGCCCTCCGGCTCAGCGTCCTCACAGTCCAGACCGCCGATCACTCTGGGCATTCCGCCGCTCGGTATAGAGCCCACCAGAGTTCCCCACCCATTCTCCATCCCATCATACTCACCTTACGGGGGCGCCACCACAGGTGCGGCCTTCTATCAACGAGGCCTCCAGACAGACCCAACCACTCCAGCCCGGCCGTCACACACGTCGAGGAGCACACCTGGTGAGGCCGGCCCTTCGCACGCATCCGGGGGATCCCAGAGTGAGGCCGGTCCTTCACGCAGCGGTGGGGCCCGAGTCGTTGTAAGTTTCTTACTCTCCAAGGTGATCCAGTCTGACTGACCAACCCAGCGCCGTTAGTTGGTCGGCCCTCCTGGTCGTGCAAGATACCAGGCCCT
>JABYQS010000251.1:0-43234 GCA_022592435.1 Cerioporus squamosus
GATCGGAGGCCCGGATCCCGAGGTACTTACTAGAGGCTCGTCGTGAGTCCTATACAGTCATTGCGTCGGCGACGAAACCAGGCTCTAGAGTTTGGATGGTTGGACTCCTGCAGAATCCAGCATAATGTAGCAGGGTTACGTGCGCTCGCAGGAGAGACAGGCAGGAGAAACAGTTGGTGTAAGTTGCTGTGAACTATGGCAGGAGCGAGCGCATATCTCTCCAGCTTCGAAAACACTCAGCCTGGCACAGCCACTGTGCGGGAAGAGGAAGGTAACCAGTTACAGCTGTTTGCAGAGGTCGTGGCCAGGCGCCGATTGCACAGCACGCGTTGTGCACAAAAGATTCAGAAATTCAGAAAATCTGAACGAGTCGTTCGCCACTTTCTTCTGACTAGGACTACTCTGGGAGATGCAGAAAGCTTACAGGAGTATGTACGGAGCGTCAGAAATGCGGAGAGCGCAGAAGATGAGCGAGTATCGCGATATCGTCCACGGGCGCTTACGATCGTCCCTGGGGCTTGTGGAAGTTATGCATGCTCACGCGTCCCAAGCCTTCGCAGCACCTCGGAGAGCATTCAATCATATACTTACGGCTTTGATGTACGCTTGACCAAGTTTTGGTGGAGTCTGGAGGGGCGGAAACACCCTGAACACCCCTACAGATGAGCAGTGACCTGGCATTACTATCTCCGCATTACGGGCGCGCTGCGACTCAGAAAAAGTTGGAACAGGTCGAGGGCGCATGTCATAGCATGATGGAGTGGCGTAGCATGTATATACTGGTGTTGTTGTCCTACGGACGAATTTTCTCAATATCGTGAATAATACGCGTCAAAAGTGTGTGCGCGTCAGTCGGAGTTGGGCGGACACGACTTCTGCAAACAGCTGTAACCAATGTTGAACTCTAGGATCGCTGTCAGAGCCCGCCGCCGCCGCCGCCTTCATTTGCCGGCAACGGGAACGTTAATGAGGATGCGCTACGAGTCAATACATACCTTTGCACGACACCATGGATGGCAGTCTGGCCGACACATGCATCACGTTCTGTGAAACGCCGATACGTATTTGATTCACTACAGGATAGCAGGTCGGTCAAGCTATCAAGGCGCCAGCCGACACAGCTCGGGGATCAGGAGGGAATCTGGGAGGAGGGGCAGCGATGTGGAGAAGTTCTTGCTTCATAGAGAGCAGATATGCTTGGCATGGAGCTGCTGCGCCAGGAGCGTCGCTGTACTCGAAGGGCGTCCATTGCGCTGGACAATATGGCAGCCATACAGGCCTCCACGCTACGTTCTCCCGCCGCTGGACGCTATCTCACTGACCTGTTTCACGAACAGGTTCAAGCCCTTCGAGTAGATCGACCCGACCTGCGCATCACTCTCCGGTGGGTGCCCGGACACAGCGACATCGATGGCAACGAGGCCGCCGATGAAGCAGCGAAGGCAGCTGCGTGTGGGCAGTCCTCGCCAGCCCCGCAGCTCCCGAAGGCGCTCCGCAAGCCTCTCCCGCTCAGTGCCTCACGAGCGCGGCAGAACTACCAGATGGAGCTCGACCGGCGCGCGCAACTTCGCTGGCGGACTTCTCAGCGCGGCATCCGGATGGCCGAGATCGACCGCTCAATGCCGTCTAAGAAGTACACCAAATTGGTCGCCAATCTCCCTCGTCGTCATGCGAACCTCCTTCTCCAGCTCCGCGTCAACCACGTCCCAGGACCCCCGAAAGTCCCCCTACCGCCCTGATACTGGGTTCGGACCAATTCGGTCCTCGCAAGGGCGTATGGCCTGATCTAGTCCGGACCAAAGCCGACTCACGGGCTTCAGACAGCTTGATCTGTGGTCCGGACCAGAGCAATCGAGGCGGAAGGTCTGATTCGCCGTCCGGACCAGCGCTTCTTGTAGCGGAGTATCGGAAGTCATGTCCGTAGTAATAAGGCATAAGCAAAATTTGATCGGAGCTTGACAAAGTGTAGCCCATACTTAGTTCCAGAACAGCAAAGTCAATCAATACTTTGTTTTGTCGCGTAGACCAACAGTCTACACAACGCCACCTTGATGTCACTTAGCCCAACTTATTAAGCATGCAGGTTAATAATTTTTAAGCAGCTACGCAGAGAAAACGGACGATTCTGTACTCTGAAAATCCATCTCTGCCTCATCTCACTCATGTCCTTAGACTCGCGGGAGTCCTCACCTGAACCACACCTCTCTCCTGAGCGATGGATTGGCTGCGGCAAGCAGTGGCCAGAGTCGGCGACCGCTGTCCAGGGCGAACTGTCAAGGCTCTACAACAGTCGCTTTGCACCGCCAGCGAAGTACGACATAGACAACCTGTACGATGTCAAGATGTCAGTCTCGAAGCTTGTCAGCGCGACGTTCCGGAAGCAGAGCAAGTCAATTACTCACTTCAAGGCGTCCGCGTACTTCTCGCGGGACTGCGCGAATGCCAATCCGGATACCGACGATAACGCGCCTGTTCCCGCGTCGCCATTGCTCGACAAGTTGAAGATAGCCTCTGGTCAGGCGATGCTTGATGGGGCGCAGTCGATCCTACATCCCGAGTCCCCTACCCACCGGTATCCACTCTGGATCTTGACGTACTGGTTGCGCATGTGCGACATCCTCACACTCCGGGCGTCCTGGGCGGGCTGTTGCTCGTGGCTGTCAAAACAAACCCGAGATCCGGTTGCATCAACAGTCTTCGAGACGGCCATCCAACACCTCGAGACATTGCCCTGCAACGTGCCAACGTCAGCCCTGGGACGAGTTGCTATCCATACCTCGGACTTCTTGCAGTTCATCTCAGACCGGTGGCTCTCCGACGAGCACGTCAACCTCATGGTGGCCCACATCAACAGACGGTTGCAGGAAGCCCCGGAGCTTGCTGCTCGAGTCGAGGTACGCAATACCACCATGTCGCTTATGCTTCGGAAGGCGAAGGACGAGGCATTCTACGACGCCTCCTCGCCGCGGTACCTCAATCTGCTCGAGACGAAGCTCGGTCCAAAGCCGCGCTGTGTCCTGTACTTCCCGGTGTACCTACCTGAGTATCACCACTGGATAACAATCCGCGTCAACTTCTTCCGCAACGAGATATCGTATGGTGAGTCACAAGCCCTTACAGAAAATTAATGCATACTCACACGATGTTCGACAGCCGATTCACTTGGGCAGGCGATCCCCAGTCCGAAGGAGATCCTTGAACGCACCCGGTGGTGGGCCTCAAAGCGTTTCACCGGGAAGTTCAAGGTGATCGGTCACAAACTGTCGATAGGCCGTCAGCTAGACGGTTACTCATGTGGTATCTGTGCAATCAATGCGATGACTCACGACATCTTCGGTGATGCGCTGTGGTCCGACGAGAAGAAAGCTCTTCACCGCGTCCGCTGGTTCAACATTGTGTGTGAGGAACATATCAAGTGGGAGGTCAGTAGAGCCTCCGACATACGCTAGACTTGTAATGCTTACCATGCACTGTGGACAGACTTCTCATGGCAAGACGGACGTCCCCGACGAGCCAAATAGCAGGGCAGGAGACGTTCCGGCCGATGAGGGGCGAACTGAGCTCCCTTCCGGAGCTCCTACCACTATCCCACCGAGCTCCAGGTCTTCGCCATGTCCTAGCTCTCCACTTCTTCGCCCTACCTCTCCCTTGTCCTCATCCTGCCCTAGTTCCCCTCCCGGCCCTCAGTCTGCCCATGTGCCCGCGTCAGCCTCGTTCAAGGTGTCATCGGAACAGCGCTCACCCAGCACGGAGACATCAAACGTGTCCAGGAGACGTCTTGAGAAGCCGACACTAGAGTCTTTCTGGCGTCAGGGCGGCAGCACTAGGTCGGATTCACCTGGAGCCAGAGCCGGGGCCAAGCGCAAGCAGTCGGATCGTGACGTGAGCGATGATGAGGACGGTGGGAGTAGCAGCGAGAGCGACGAGCTTGGAAGGGATGACGGCGAGGGCACGAAGAGTAGCGACGATGAAGACAGCGACGACAAGGACGGCGATGATGCGAGGAGTTCAAGCACGCATATGAAGGTCAAGAAGAACACCGTGGTCGACTGGGCGTCCTCGGGGCGTCACGCAGCTGCAGGCGCCGTGGGAGTGTCACGCTCCAACAGGCATTCTGTTGCTTTGAACGACCTCGCCCGCAAAGGTCTCTTGACGGCAGACCCAGTGAAGCTCGCGAGATTCAAGAAGAAAATCTGTGACGTCGACGATCGTTGCGAGTTTCGAGAGCCTGATGTCGGGAAGACCGTTCACCACCTCCCCTGCAACACTCCCATCCAGATGAAGGCCCAGTACGACACCTCTCATTGGAAGCGGCACAAGAAGACGTGCAGAGGTCACCCTCCTTTGAAGCGTCCGAGAGTCGATTCTGGCAAGAACGCGAACCTACTCCACATGTTCGCCCGTTCCACAGCGGCTTCTACCGGTTCACGCTCGAAGGCTGCTCTCCCAGCTCTGCCTCCACCCCCGGCAGTCGAGCTTGTTCCCTGCCCTGGACTTTCTGCCGAGAAGTACCCCTCCGTCGAGCAGTACCTATGCCGCACCGGTGCACTAGGCGGTGGGGCGCGCTCCCTGACCGTGATCGCTGCTGAGAAGTATGGGAAACCGTACAAGCTTTTGACCCACACACAGAAGAAGCAGGTTCGCCTCATTCAGCGACATGAATGGAGGTGGCGGAACGAACATGGGCTTGGAAAGGTGTATGCATTAGGGACTTGCCAGAAGAACATCTCTGTGCACGTCGGAGAGGAGCCTTTGCCTTGCGCTGGCTGCGATAGGATCCTCCATTGCAAGGCGTTCCAGAATCTCACGAGGAAGCCCATCCCTACCGACGCCAATCGTCAGTGCAACAACGATGAATACAAGAACCTAAAGCTCGTTGAACTCTACGGCAAGTTCTCCGGATTGAGCAAGATACTCGAGTGCCCAGTGAGTGTACTAGAATGCGGTTGTGTGTGATTATAAAGCTTACATGTACCATTACTTGCAGGACCCTTCGCGATCACCGTTCATTCAGTTTGCGCTTGGCGCACTTGACGGTAGTTTTAAAGACGAGGTCTTCATCGGGCTCATCGAGGCCATCATGGTCAAGAAGGACAAGATCACTCGAGGTGTCGGGATGCAAGGCTTCAAATACGCCCCCGCTTTCGACGAATTCATGCAGCTCATCAATGTGCACAGTCCAAAGGCTTACCGGTTCATAACCAAACACATTCCAGGGCGCACCCAGCGCAGTATTCAGTACGTCCCTTCGCTTTTGTTGACTCTGATTACCACAATGAATACTAATCTTCCCAGGCATAACGAGGCGTTGCGACCTCGATTCCCCATAGGGATCTCACAGCGGACCTTCGAGATCGCTGTTGAGTACCTCAACATGCTCGAATACACCGGTCCCGTTGGCCTGAGCGCCGATGACACCAAGCTCGTGCCAGGCTTCGATCCTGTGTTCGACAAGCAACGGAACGGGTTCGTGATCCTGGGAGGCATAGGCGACCCGCTTCCAGTCGCAAACCCAGAAGAGCTGACCGCCGCAATCGCTGCTGGGAAAATCGAGAAGGCCGAGAAGGTGTGTGACCATGCTATCTACTCATGCAATCATCAACTGACTGTAGAATCGTCATCCAGTTGCGACTCTGGGTCATGAGCATCCCACTTCCCGGTGCCTCTCCACTCATACTCGCTGCGATGGGTGTCGGCAACAAGACGTCGGCTTCGTTCCTCTGGGAGAACCACCAGCGCATCTTGACAGGTCTATGCGACGCCGATATCAACGTTATTTCCTCCGCTGCCGACGGCGCGACCACCGAGCACGCTATGCAAGAGTTCCTTGAACAAACAGCCACGGACAAACTACGTTACTCCGTTGCTCACCCGGCATGGGATACAACACTCGTTCTCGACATTCCGTGCTTCGGTCCCCAGAAGCAGCCCATCGTCCCCGTGCAGGACGCTCGTCATGCTCTGAAGACCCTCAGGAACACTATCTACACGGGCTGCCGTCTGCTCACGATGGGCCCCGAAGTCGTTCTCTACTCCCACGCACGACGGATGGCGGAAGAGAACGGTCCGTTGTATATGCGGGACGTCGAGAAGGTCGATCGCCAAGACGACAATGCTGCCGCACGTCTCTTCTCTGGTGATGCTCTCGAGTGGCTGAGCAGTCATGACGAGGAATCGCACCGCGGGACTGCGGTCTACCTGTTCGTATATGGCGAGCTGGTTGACGCGCACATCGGCCGCACTGTGGACTTGGCCGAACGCCTCAAGATGTGCTTTTGTGCCGAGTTCTTCACAGACCTCTGGGAGGTGTTCCTCCGCCGGGCCGGTTACTCCAAGTCGCGTCACTTTCTGTCTCACCAAGCGGCTGCTATAGTCCGGCGACTGTCGCGCAGCTACGTCCAGTTGCTCTACCTCTTCCGCGACCATCTTGGTGGGCAATTCCCCCTTCTCCCATGGCTGCTATCTTCGGAACCATGCGAGCACTCGTTCGGCATCTCACGGCTCATCATCGAGGACTTCAAGATGCTACAGTTCTATTACATGATTCCGAAAATCACCGCTCAGATCCGTTCGAAGATATTCACCACCTATCACGGCGATGCAAAGGCCCGTGCAAGCGGCTACCATCACTCCTACACCGACTCTCGTGGCGTCGACCTTGCCGTATTGCGGCAGTTCCCTTCGGACTGCGAAATCGCCTCTATCCTTGAGGTTGCGTATGAAGAGGCCCTTAGTCTATGGGCTCTTCTGGGTGTGTCGCCATCGGAACTGGATCCCAAGCTCAGCTCTCCGAGCTATGGCTTGTCCGAGGAGACTGACGGTGTAGTAGCATCCGCTGAGGACGACGACTCAGACACGGAGTCCCTATCCGACTGGGGAAGTGAGTTCAATGATGATGAAGTGACTGAGCGATTGCTCGACGACGTCATTGCCGAGCTTGAACACTTACCGATGGACTTTGTGACCGAGGACCAGATCATGAAGTTGACGTACACAGCCATATCCCTCGCGGTCGATGATGGCATTCGTATGTGCGTATCCCAATTCACAAGTTCTGCTGTATCATGACTGAACACGACCCAATAGCAACTCCTTGCCAGAGCCTTCGGAGGAGGACGCTGAAGATTGGCTCTCTCAGGCCGCAGATACGATCGCTGCGGTTCTCAAGGACAGTGCTTCGAAGTCTCCAGACTCCGCGCCTCAAGATCAAGCCAGCACGGCAATTCTCGATTCAAGTGCTGATATGTCTGAGCTGGTCAAGATCAGGCGGCAGCACCAGACCCTCCAAGCAGCCGGTGGTGTGCGTGTTCGTCAGGGAAAGGAGGCCGCCAGTGCTTCTGAGTCAGACTCGCAATCTCACGGTAGTGTGGAGGTCAAGGAGGCTCGTCACGAAGTCCTGCGCAAGTTTCAGGGGATTCTCAAGGATCACCAGCCTGAGAATCATGGGCCTGCTCTCAAACGACTATCACGCTGGACCGGGACGGGGACAAGTGCACCGGGGAATAGTGCGAATGCAGAGCAAGCTGCCAAGACACGGTCTTCCAAGGTATGGAGCTCTCTGTTTCTTTTGATGGAAGAACCGCTCACATACTACTTACTCCTTCAGCAATTGAGCCGTCGTCGAGACATATACAAGCAGTACCTCCCCGAAGGCTTCGATCACTTGCACCAGGGGCGTGTGACCAAGATGACTCCGCTCACCTCACCTCCTGGCAGCAATGATCCTGCTTTGAACCCGGAAGGCTTTGCGTACATCCTGCTTGATGGGCAGATCCGGCTAGGCCGAGGTGAGCATTGATTGTGCTGAATCTCGTTGCACACAATTGACTGTAACCGTCCTCATCATCTACTAGTTCTGAGTGTTTACACAAGAGGCGGCGGCAAGCATGGCCGGCATGGATGGGTACGCGCTGTCGAATCCATCACCGCGGCCTCGTACATCGCAGTTCAGGTGTACGACTATGCCCATGGACGACAGTTCTGCATGACGTCGAACCTTCGGATGGCGCGTTGTCGCCGGAAGTCGTATGCGCTGATCGATCCCAACTTGGTCCTTTGCAAGACACGCCACCCTCCGAAGCCCGTCCGAGGCGATCTTCATGTAACGCTCGAAGATGCACAGGATTTCACACAACTCAAGGCGGTGCTTGCCACGCTGCACGCCGTCGTGAAGGAGCTCAAGAAGAAGAAGAAGGGTACAAAGGGGGCGCAGGACGAGCAAGAGGACGAGGACGAGTAAGGCGGGCATGTTCTATTCGACTGAATACATAATACGTAGTGTGCGCGTAATGCCGCGTCCGGACTTCCTGACATCTGTGCGTTCAGTTCACGCACCGGCCACGAGGGAGATTCTGCACACCAGAGAATAGAATACGGGTTAGTGGAGGCCTAATGCCTCGTCCAGACCAATCTGAGGGTCCTCGGGGAGCCGCATCCCCAATCCGGACCAATCCTGGAGGAGGAGCTGTCCGGACCACAGTCCAAAATTCCGGCTCGCAGGTATCAGGCCCTCATGGGCGCTTTCGGGGGTCCTCACGTCCCCTTGCAGACCTACCTCGAGCGCATCAAGAAGACGATCAGTCGTACCTGCCCCACCTGTGGCGAGGCCGCCGAAACCGTGCAGCACTTCCTCCTCTACTGTCCGACTTACTCTCTCCACCGCGCCATCCACTTCCGCCCTCTCGGTTTCACTGGTCGTACATTGTCGGTCCTCCTCAACAGCAAGGACGGCCTCTGGCCGCTCTTCGATTTCGTCAATGCAACCGGACGCTTCCGCAGTGTCTTCGGAGAACTAGCAGCGCCGCCCAGCGACGACGACGAAGACTGAGCTTCTCCTCCTCTCGTCCTCTTTTGCTCGCTGATATATATATATATATATATTTTACCTCTCACTGTTTCTTGCAGGTCCCTTTTCTCTCGCGGCAGTCTGACTTGTGTATGTTTCTCTTGCTTGTTGTATGGCCACGTCGGCGGCGCACTCCTGCACAGGAGATGGGGGAGTTCGGACGCGGGGCGGGGACGCCTTTGCTCGCGTACACCTGCCGCCTCAAAGAGGCATAGACCCAACGGAGCATTGCCGTCGAAAAAAGGGGCGGCAGGTTTAGAACCTACTCTCCTGCCTTCAATGGCCAGGTGCAGTGAACGCTTAGCCGATGGGGGGCCTTAGTATAGCTCACATTTCTCTCTCTCATCGCTTCTCCATTCCTGGTCTCTCGCATTGCCTCCTACCTACACTACAGCCCACTTACTCTAATGGCTCGTCGCACTGCCCCGACATCTCTCCCTCCCCACCTCCCCCCCCTACTCTGGTATAGCGTACCCCCACACCCCCAGCCCAGTTGCACGTTGTAGTTACTTTGTAGTGTTCCACCTACCATAGGGCTCTGCCCTCAAGGGCAATAAACGAGGATAGAAAGAAAGAAAGAAAGAAAGAAAGAAAGAAAGAAAGAAAGAAAGAGAGCAGATATGTTGGGCGTTGCGGCGCTGCGCAACGGAAGTTAAGCATAGGCGGGTATAGGGGAGCCGTGTGAACGATTGGCGAGCGAGACGGCGGTATGCTAGATCGAAGAAGCTCTAGAAGCGGAGAAGAGGCTGAAATGTCGGTCCTCGGATCAAGAGGATACCTCTCCGTACGCTGAGATGAGGTCTAACTTCAGCTAACAGGGTCACTGGCCCTCCCCGTCGGCACACCGCAGGCGTCCTATCGTATATTATCAGCTGTCTGCTCAGCCAATACATGTACGCATACTCACCGGAGGACTCCCGACGATGGACGACGCGGGACACACCAGGCTGCCACAACAGCGCGACGTTTAAGGTACACTGTTCTTGAACAGTTCGTCAGTCTTTCGTGCAACGGATATCGACTCGACAGACATACCCAAATCTACCCTAGGTCAGCGTTACCATCTCCGTCGTGCGTGTTTGAAACGGTGCGAGTAAGGCAGGGGAGGGGACCATATCAAATTAACACTCTGATTGTAGCGTTGTCGTCCAATGCCCATCGTCAAGTTTTAGGGCAATAAGTACCGTTATGCGACAGGTTCATCCGCGGTCGACGAGTGCGTCGCGCGCATGAGTTTTCATTCACGATGACGCATCGACAGATAGTAGTGATGGTAGAAAGCTCGAGTGCTTGACTAATGCCAGACGCGGTGAGCCCGTCCAGGCCGTAACGGCAGCGAGAAGCTTTGGAGCCTCGCTGCGACTAACTGGTCAGTATCCCCCCGGCGACGCACGAGGAAGGGGCGCACTTGGGACCAATCCGGACTACCACTTCAGAGCCATCTTCCGCCATCCAGAGCATATCAACATACGTGTGCGAGGAAACCAGACCGAAGGACTGCCCCAGCGCATCTTGTATTGATTTTCGAATTGTGAGGACCTCGGTACAGGCCGGTGATACGGAGAAGCGGATGTAATGGTAGTCGGGTGTGAGGCGACGTGGCATGGCAGTTCGCAGCTCGCAGCTCGCAAGTCGAATGTCCAAAGGAGACTGAAGTACTGTGAGTTGGACAGAGAACGCAAGCTTCACTAGTTGCAGTCAGTGTCGGATGGACCACATAGATCTGAGATTCGCTGATACAAGCCAATCAGAGAGCGGCGCTATATGGGCGCCTGCTCGACGCCTGTTCATGATCTCATCCCTCTCCGTTCTCCTCCTCCCTCCTCCTCCTCCCCTCCGTTCCCCTTCTTCCCCCCTTACTTGCGTTGGTCTATTAGTCTATGGCTCCTAATGGCACATCACGATCTGAAACGGAACACAATGCATGGGCATCGTCGAGGAGGCCAGGGAGAGGAGCGAGGCTCGCAGGAACAAGCCGCAGCCTTGGATCGTACGCAAGCTCGCCGTCTTCATTACCATAGCAATCATTGCGTATGCATGGTATGTGTATGTGGGACGGCTATGCGTGCCTATGATTAGGCGAGACGCGGGTGCGTTGGGGAGTCGAGGCTTGGGCAGTAAGTTCATCTCCCTGGACGCGCTACTGTGATCACTGCACTTACCGCTTTCTCAACGTCCTCATTAGTCGGATTTCTGGTCGTGTTTTGCATAATAGCGCTTATGATGATCTGGGCGTATGAGAAGGTGAGCATATCTTGACCCTGGACCGACCGAGCAGTACCGCTTGCAAGGCCGGCCCACTTGCACACGTACCCTCTCGTTTTCGCGTCCGCTCTCAGTGCTCGTAGCCCTTGACGTGGCAATTCATATATACCACTGTCCTCTGTCTTGCCATGTCAACCGCTGCGAATTTGCAAAGCGTCCCGTGTAGCCATGTCTGATATATGTCAAACTCAGGTCGTCTTCACACCACCCGGGTTAGCCAAAGAGGTACGTGCTCCTTTCCGACTCGCCGTTTATATCCCATGTCACTGATTCCGTCCCCCCTAGCATGTACAGAAGTCACCTGCACCTCCAACGCGGGGGATGCAGACGTGGTGGGATACCGAGAGCGAAGCCGAGCTTGCCCAGGCGCAGTTTCAAGCGTCGCAGAACCCGCCACAACCGCCGCCACCTTCAGAAACGAAACGCTCGAAGGGCGGGTCTCGCACGGACCATAAGCGTAAAGCATCACAGAACGGTCACCCTCCAGCACCCTCTGGCGACGATAACGTGGGGATCACGGATGCCCTTCCTCCGGTCGCCGCTGCCCGTGCGAAGGCAACGACACACGATGGCCCGCCGCATCTCGCGCCACAAGACCAGTCGCACATACAGCCACTTCCTGGGACGGCGAACGCACAGAAGCCAATGATGTACACTCGCGCACCCTCGAAGACACCAATACTCCTCCCGGAGTACAGGTACTGTCAGAGGGATGGGTTCCAGAAGCCATATCGTGCCCATCACTGTCGAGCGTGTGGAACTGTACGTGTCATATCCCCATGGCATGAATAGGTGCTCATACTGTCTGGCACAGTGCGTTTTGAAGTATGACCACCACTGTCCGTGGGTAGGACACTGCATTGGGGCGCGGAATCACAGGGTGAGCGAACATGCGCGAACGTCCACTGTTGTGCTAGGAGCTAAACGTTGGCCCAGTTCTTCATGGTTTTCGTATTCTGGGCTTTTATCTTCTGCTCATGGGTCTTCGCGACTCTTGTCGGGCTGAACGCACACGCCTCGCTCGTAAGACCGAACTTTGATGTCGACGGGCAGAAAATCGCGATCATGGCTCTGTAAGCCTTCACTATCACCACTTTCCCGTCGAAGGGATTGACGGACGATGATGTGAACAGGTCCGGCTTCTTCCTGGTGTTTGTAACAGCGCTGCTCGTCACCCACACGGTCATGATCTGCAGCAACATGACCACCGTCGAGCAGCTTGGCGTGCAGCGGATGCGCGAGCGCGAGAAGCGAGTCCTCGGTCGGTTGCACGCCTGGTGGCAGTTCCGGTACGTCTCTCCCATCCCAACCCATCGCCTCGTCTGTCGTCACGCTTTGCCTTCGATCTCCGCCGGTGTGCTGACGTGTATGACAGGCGAAGGCGGGAAACATTGAAGCAGTGGGACGCGGAATGGGGCCGGATAGGCAAGGAGGGGCACATGTGGTGGCTCGGGAGCACGCGGAAGAATTGGGAGGCGACGATGGGCGACCGCGTGTGGATGTGGTTCTGTGAGTCTTCCATCTACCTACCCACTTCCCACCTCTCTCGTTCGTCGATGTTGTCGTTATGCCCGAGTGAAGCTGACGTCTGACGCAGTGCCGATCGGGAAGAGCCCGGACGACGGGCTGAGCTACGTCGTCAACCCCCGTTTCGACGCCCAGGGGCGGTGGCTTCCGAGGAGCGAGTGGCCTGCGGAGTTGCGCTGAGGGTGCTCACTCCAGCCATGCATACACGATTCACGACTTATGACTCACGCACTGCGCTACATATCTGTGGAGGCGCCCTGGCACCGACTCCTCGCTTGGATACATCATCATGTTACTCGGGACTCTATATAACGTATGGATCTGTTATCTCGTCGTCGCTGTCTGTTAGAAGCAATTCTTTGTTGGGTAACGTTTCCTATAATCGTCGCATATTGTTATGACTTATTCATAGATCTAGATATTGCGCAGAAGAGGCTGACACGTCACTTCGCTCAAAGCACGTCGCGTGTATTCGAAGCCGCTCAACAAGAGGCACTGGTATTGGAACGTCTATGCTAAGTACAGGTGCGCACGATGCGATCAGGAGCAGACGGATTTGGTGCATGTTGGTTTCCCTCGTTCGAGGTACTTATCCCGAGGACCGCGTAAAGGTCTGCACCAGGACGGACCGCAGAGCTCTCTCGAGCTCGCAGCCCGCCCTCCCTCGGGGATACATACCTATGCCCCGCCGCCTGGCCAAGCTGAAACGTCAGTACGCGACAACATGCCATCCAGGCTGGTATAAGCGTCCGTAGGCGCATGCGCAAGGGTGTTCAAGTGTTAGCAACTGAGTCCATAAAGGATCAGCGCGTAAACCAGAGGGAACCGGAGAGTGATCTAGACCGGGCCCCCTTAATCGTCCTTGCGGACTTCTCAGGGACAACGGCCGTTCCGAGGTGATCCTGGGCACGCCTCCGCGGTACTCCGTCCTTGAGCCCGCAGCGACGTGCCTTCCGCAAAGAAGGAAAGTGGTATAGGCGTACGCCCCGTACTTGTCCGTGAGGTCGTTCCGGGGCCGGCCGTGCAGTAGGAAAGAGAGAGAGAGAGGGGGGGTGGGGAGGGAGAGTCCAGCGCGGGAGGCCGCTATGAAGGCAGCTAGAGGCGGAGGGGGGAGAGGACGTCAGTATTGAGCGTTGAGGGGCAGGCGGCGGGGCGTCCGGTTGATCTTGGGGGTCGTGTTGCGTGTCGGGGTCGGGGTCGGGGTCGGTCAGCGACGGTGTGGACGAAGTCGGAGGCAGCCGTCGAGACCAGATACTAGATGTCGACAGAGGAGACGTAAGTACTTGCTGCCCGATGCCGATACCGATACCCGCCGCCTAGGAGAGACACGCCGCCGTCCGAATGAGCCGATACTAAGAGCATTGTCGTCCAGGTGTCGCCGGCGGGAAAGAGATGGTGGTGGTAGGAGGTTGAGTTGGACGAGCGACGCGGCCGACTACTTATCCGGTTTGGGTGTGGCTAGCGTGTTAGCCTCCCTTCACACCAACATACCCAAATAACATGTCCGGCAGACGTTCCTCATTGGTCCCCTCCGAATGTGGCCAATCGCATCTTGGCGTGCATATGTGATCGTGGCTGGTATCTTTGTCCTGAGAGAGCCGCGATGTCAGCGTATTTGCTGAGGTTCAGGCCTAGCCGTCAGGCGGTCGTCCACGGTTGTCGTCGAAAACGTCATGTCAAGCCTGTTCGAGCGTATGGCGCAGAGCACTTGGTAGGGTTAAAGCCTCGATCAGTGTCAGAACCTATGCCCGATCTCCCAATATACACGGCTCAAAAGTCCGCGACGAAGCGCATTGAGTACAGGGTCGTAGTCCAAGAATTAGGCCATAACCATAGATCAATGAGATAGATCGGTTATCAGTCTCCCTGTTTGAATAGCAGTAAGTGTGCACGCATAGCAAGACAGGAAGCGCGAGACATACCGAGGCAATAGATGTGTCAAGACACCTCCACGGAGGGTTCGAGTTCGGATGTCTCCCCGACCTGCTGGCGCGTCACTCTTCTAATCAGACTATCCATCCTTGTGTAGTCCTCTTCGAGAAGATTGTCGATATGCTCTCGCAGCCGCTCATTCTCTGCGCGCAACTCGGGCTCGAGCGCCGCGCGTCTCCGTATCTCGTCGTCCATGCGCCCGTCGCGGTCCGTGAGGACCTGGCATTGGCTCTTCCACCGCAGCACCTCCTGCTCAAGGAGGCGCACACGCTCCTCGTACGTCGCCTTGAGCATGGCGATCCCCTCTCGCGCCTGGCCTTCCGCGAGTGCGGCGCGCTCGGTGAGCTCGTTGTTCTCGGCAGACACGGAGGATGCGTGGGCGGAGGCCTTGCCGTAGAGTTCGCGGAAGAGGTCGCGGTCCTCCTCTGCTGCAATACGGCGGCGCTGAAGCTCCTCGTTCGTGGCGCGCAACTCGGCGAGCTTCTGCTCCCATTGCTCCGTCGTGAGCTGGCTGGTCGGCTGGTCCGAGGCAGACATTGTGGCTTCTATGGTACACAACTGGGAAGCAAGAGCTAACATCATCCTTCGTGCCGCAGTGGATGAGCTCGTAGTGGTCTCACCTTGATCTTCAGGAAGCTGTGAACGGTCTGGCAGAAGGTTAAACAACCACAGCAAGTTTCTCACGCCCTTGCCTGCGACGCAGCTGAAGGGCCACAGTACTAGTGGTACCACCGCAAAGGGGACATGATAAGTAGTCATCAAGTAAAAAGTAAGTAGGTGAATGAGAACACATCTATCTATTTGTGCCTACCTGGGCAAACCAGCAGGAGGGTCGCGATCGTTCAACGAAAAGCTGTCACTGTTAGCGCCGACATCCACCATGATATCTTTGCGCGCCTCCGTTTCCTTATACGGGCTATTTCCTCATCCCCCCCTCCGCTTGTGAAGTTTGTGTGAAGTTTATTTCTGAGTATCTGCAATCTATGGCGTCTCCCCAGAAAGTGAGTATTCGCGCGTAAAAGGTGGCTACGAATTGGTAGTAGCGGGAGGGACCTTTGTAACTTGACTGCCAGTTTGTGCCCACGTCCTACAAGTCGATCATCATAGAAGGTCGTGCATATGTCATTTCGTGATCATAAGGGTCATGTAACATCCAACGAGGTAAAACGCTCGCCAGCCCTGCCGTCAAAAAGGCGGCATCCTGCCAATATTTTGCCAAGGCATCGCAGCCGATGACGTTCACAGCAATCCGGGCGACTCCCTACATGTTCGCCCTTGCTCCGGCCCGCGGTGGCCTGGGTGGACCATGCACCAGGCGTGGCGTAGTGGCGACGCGTAAGCTGGCGAGAAGAGCCAGCAGAAGCGGGACTCCGAATGCTCGCACGTGCATTGATATTCGTCTTGGTCGTATAATAAGTGCGAGTGCAGCATGAGGACGGTGTTCATGCACGTACCTTCTAAGGGGGCGTGTGGCTTGCGAACGACGTCACGGTGGGGTTGAGGTTGGTTGTGTGAGCGAGCATCGCTCGGACACGAGAACTTATCTAGAGGGCGCGCTTTGTCCGCCGAAGTCTAGCAGCAGCAGCATTGACACGCTTGGACCTTGCGCCGTTGTATGTGTGGCGCGACACCGCCCGTTCGGAGGTAGCCACAGCGCACTGTCCATACGCTTTGGCAGGGCTCGTACCTGGCGTCCACGGCCACGCCCAATGCTGAGCACAAAGCTGTCGCACTCGCACTGTGGGATATATCCGGATGAATAACGAGGGTGGTCTCGAACTACTCGCACATAGGTCCGGACGCGAGCAAGGGACGCGGGTCCCGAGCCGACTGTGTGCACGCATGATGAGGACTGTTCCAGATGCTACCACATAGACAATCAGATGGGCTACAAAGACAGATAGCAATACCACAGCTTGATCACAAACGGAAAGCGATACGAGCGTCCATCCCAAAGGTCCATCATGTCGGCTTGCCGTTCACCGTGATTTCTTCGTCTTCAATGTCGTCTGCGGATGGCACAGCGGCCGAGTTCGCAGCGCCTGCGGCCACTGTCGTTCCTCCCTGAGGAGGCGCAACATCCCTGCGACAGACGGGCGAAGCGATTGGCAAGCGTTCGGCATGGAGGGCAAAGGGGTCGAAAGCGACACTCACCACTTGATCTGGAACCTCGTCACCCTTGGTTTCGTGTTGATGTCCCTCACCAACCGCTCGAAGCGGATGGGCTCTGGCAATGCCTCCTTCATCTCCTCGTTGTCGTACTCGGTGTTCTGATAGTATCCCACCCGGACGAACTCCTGCTCCTTGTACGAACCAGTCAAAATGAGAGCGGCGACGCCGAGGACGTCTTCCGGAGGAATCTTCGAAGGATTTGGTGCAGAGCCTTCGAACTCGAAGGCATTGACACCGACAGGTACTGGCCCCACTAGACAGTCGTCGAGTTCTTGGTCGAGTTCCTCGTTCCCCGGTGATGCGACGTAGATGAGCCGCCATTCAAGATCTTCCCACCAATAGACATGAGTGTTCACCTCACTTCATGTATTAGAAAAGGGCTTACCTTCGGGAAGAGGTGCTATGCAGTCGAATGTAACGCGGAAGTGGTATGGGTCCAGGAAGCGGGCAGGGTTGTTGAGAAACTCGACATTCTGTTCGACCATTAGGTCTTTACTTGCGCGTCAAGGCAGAGAATACTCACTCTTATAGTTACTATGGACATCTTGTACGCCGCAAAATGGGAGACAGAGGGAGGGAGGAGGAGGAGATGGTGGCGGATCGGTGGCAAGCCTGAGCAGTGCCGCCGCGACACTCAAAGACGCGTCAGGTCACAGTGACAGACGCGTTACGAGTGACTGCGTCACATGGCCGATGGCGCAACGGCCAGAACGCTCCTACCGTGGCTGCGCGTTCGACTCTGGCTGTGTGCAACTTGTGCTCGCGCACTTCTTCTTTCCGAACCATCACTAGCTGTGGGCAAGGCTGGCTCTCTTCGCTCGTTCTCTTTGACGTCCTAGTGCTGGTCTCCAATCATGTCTGGGAAAACACTGAGCAATGGCACGATGAGCCTCCGGTTCATGCAAAATGCTCAGCGAGCGAAGTTGCAGGCGCAGGTGGAGGCAGAACAGGCCAAGGTTAAGGACGACGCGGAGTGGTCCGTCTCGCAGGAAGTGAGGGATGCATGGGGCATTGGGAGGTCATCATCCACTGGGTAAGTTCTACGGACAAGCTCACCGCAATATCAGTAATGATGGAACCCAAATAGCGACGAGGTCCAGCATGAGACTTCGTATGTTCCTTTCATATTCCAATCGGACCTCGGAGAGGGGTCGTCTTCAGCGACACCCTTGAGCAGTACACCAACGTTCCGAGGGCGTCGTACGTTCAATGCCCGCGGGAAAGAAGTTGTACAAGAAGAGGTGAGTAGTACTCAGTAAACTATGGCAAGGGCTATCCATCTGTTAGCGCGGCCCATTCGCTTGGAGTATTTGAGCCATAGCACAAGTCCACGTCGCAACTGGGCTACATCTCATCTGCTCTTGTGTGCTCAGGACGCACGGGGTATAGCCCACTGCGTACGTTGTCGGGGGGAGGGGAGATCGTTAGGATCAGACCCGCGAGGTCTCCCTTCGTTCCCGAGAGATACTAGTGACAAAGCAGGTGGTCAATTCCACAGTCTCCTCCTTTCACCGCCATGGACAAGGCTAAGGGTGCCGTGGTACTTCTCTGTGTATTGAGGAGCCTTGCCTATGATGCGTAACCTGTTACTGACAGCCTGCACCTCATCACCAGACCAAGACGGAACAGGGCGAGGCCGCTTTGCAGGATGGAGAACGACAAGACGGCTTCAACGCCGATACTGCTACGCGCATCGCGGGCGAGAAGCCTCGGTCGAGGTTCGAAAAACTACCCACATCAATATCTGGCTTCCGCGCACCCATATCGACGCAGCGCGACTCGAAGAAACCCCGTACGAAGACAGCACAAATGCTCATTCGCGAAGACGTCTCCGCACGGCCTCCGGCGTCCCTGCAGCCATCAGATTCCAAACCACCTATACCACCAGCTGTGGGTTTTGTCAAGCCTGCGGGCGTAGACGAGCCCGGACGACCGCCTCGGACGACAGCTGCTGACTGCCGCAAGCGCGACAGGGAGCAGGACCCTAGCCCCGATCAGCCGGGATCGGAGGGGAAGAAGAAACAGAAGAGAAAAGAGAAAAAGACGAGTCCCTGAGTCGTATACCCTACTTCTCGTTCGACGTTACTGCGGCGACACGAGGCCTGTCCGCTGCGGTTCGTGGTTCCATACCAGCGATGACACAATACATCCTGTGCGTCATTCTTCCAGTGCGATTCTATCCACGTCCGGTGATTGCTGAGCGACGCAATGCTTCCCAGTTATGTATCTCTCCATGTCTAACACGGACTTTCATGACCGTGTCTGTTGATCGGCGAGCTGTTTTTCGAGTCCGATGAGGGGTCCTACCCGCATGGACGTACCTTCCCTGTCAGCAGTTTGGAAATGCGAGCGCCTCGCTCACAGCATCTCCGCGGTTCTATCTATCGCACAACCTATCCTGAAGAGCCCAAGGAGTATGGATGCGCCAGGTACGCAGCTGTCTTCGTTTGTTCACTTGTGCCCTCAGATCAGTTACCAGGCCCCCGTCCTTCGGCGCCTCACCGGGCAAGAATCTGGCATTCAGTCAAGTGCCAGTCCAGATGATTATGAGCTTGCTTCGGTGGCCTTACTCGTGACTCATTCCGCCTTCATCCGTCTCCAGAGAACTTGCATGGTCCGAGCCGGAGTTGTCTCTGTCGTTCAACACAGTGTCAGTGTCGGGTACCTCTCCGCGAGTATCGTGCCCTCTACGTCCGATGCCAAACAGAGATCCGTGCCCGGGTCGCTCGTCGGCGTGGTGCCCGATGTGTCAGGTTACAAACTCTCTCAACCGCGTCTCAGGCTGTCCTCGGCAGAGCAAAATGTGGCAAGCGACAGGACGCCTCCACCATTGCCGCACAATCGGCTTGCCAAGCTGCGCTTAGGAACACGTTCTTCGAAAGCGAAGGCAGGACTGCTGGAAACTACGTGTTCCTCTTCCGGAAGACGGCGTATTGTGGCACCGCGTTCTAACTTCTGCTCACGCGTTCCTCGGTCGTAATCCGGCAATGCCCTCACTTTATGGAGTAAACAGGCGATACCACCCTCAGGTCGGTCTTTGATACATGCGCGTGTGTTAGTTCAGCCACGCTGAACTTCTGAAGAGCCTTCCCAGCCCGCTCGCCATTCAGTTCAAGAAGATTGCGCGCGTTCTTGGACCTCGTCCTGGATTCCTGGTAGTCCGCAGTTCGATCGCTGCTTTGTTCCCCGGAGTCGTATGGAGCTTGTACGGGCAGCGTAGAAGATGTAAGACGACACCAACGTTGTTCCGCCAGCGCCAATGCGCCGTCCAAGTTAACCAGCGAATCGCCGCATTGACGCATCCGCAATCGCCTTACCAAGCTCGGGTGGAGCCCGGAGTATACTCCGATTACCCAGCCCCTACTAGATCCCGCATGCGCGTGCGAGCGAGGAGCCGGTATGTGGGTGCTCTTTGGACGTTGTATCTGCCGTGATGGAAGTGCGATGTCCTGGAATCTGAGCTTGAGCTTGAGACGACGCACAGATGACCCTTTCGCTTCCGTATATGGACTCAGGGGGGGGGGGGGGGGCTCACTCAGAGCAGCAGAATCTGTGCGAGGGATCTGCGTGTGGGACGGTCCGAATATCCAGAGGCCGACATCCTATTGCAGGGGCCTCACGTCCTATCGCTGAGGGCAGATCTGTGCGACGGTGGCACTCGGTGTCTATAGGTGTGTACGTCAGACGTTCTGGGGCTGTTCTTATGCTGACTGACATGACAGATTTATACCAGCTTAGCACCCGGCGCAGTCAGCGCAGATGTGCATACGTATGTTCACGAGTGGCCAGCCTTAGCTGGCTGCGTCATCTTCAGGTATCAGTACAAGGTTCAAGTCAGATGTTCCGCCCATGCTCGTGCAGACGATCCGACGATGCGTAAGTTCTGTCATCGAAACCCGGTGTCGCAAATTCATAGGCTCACTTATTTCACAGGTATGGCCGCTTCACCATAGCCTGTGTAGTTCATCGGCGATACACGGCATCCTCGCCTTGATTCTATCTCGCAGATCAGTAACCAGCATTTCACCAATGCCGCCTACTCGCCAATATTGGTGAAGTTTTGTCAAGGGTGCACGCCGACGCAACGAGGCTTGTGGGCCGGCCACACTGCACAGGTACGGCGCGACAGGCTCAGACCGGCAATTGTACGTAGACGCGCTAACTATCCACTCATATGTCAAACTCGTGGACTGATGCATGAGGAAGGCGGCTTCCGAAGGCCAGAAGCGTGTCAAACGCATAAGGACAGAAGTCGCCGTTGGACTCTGCTGCATCGAGGGAACCAAGGACGCAATCCGCGTGCCATGGTAGGGCTGCCGGAAGGAACACGGTCCGATATCTTCGCGGACTCGACCGCGTGAGCATGCGAAGAGCTGCTAGCCAACTTCGGCGCCATGGACAAGGTTCGAAGGGAAGTAGGAACTTACATGCTTCTCATACATTTGGCTGATAGCAATTCAACGCATCCTCTTCCATGAAACCAGGATTGCCCTTGATGGCCGGATGTCTCTATGGGCATGGAATGTCTCTGTCGTGTCGTTGGGTCGGTCTCGGTATTAACCACCTCATATATACCAGGAGTGGACTAGTGCCAACTTGGACCATTTTTGCCGAATAAGCTTATCGTAGCGGACGCGCGAACGTGACAGACCCGAGCGCGACGCCCGTCAAGAGCCAGTTCCCCTGAGTAGACGACCATACCGTAAGTGCGTCCCCATTCCCGTGTATCCCCCCTTTAGATCCGATAAATCGCGGGGCATATCTGCAGACACCGCGCCCTATCAATCCCTGCCCCCGCCTCTGACGTCCTTCTCTGCCGTCACAATATGAACGTCCCACCCGACACCTCTCTCTGGCCTGCGTAACGCCGCGTAGCGGCCTCGTGCACTATCCGGAGTACAGGTTCACGGCGCCCATTGCTGGCGCCATGTACTGTGGCCGAAGAACCTACACTCGCGTCGCCACAATCGGCAAGCTATTTGCAGTACATGTGTGTACTGCGAAGCCGGTGTAAACGATATAGCGGAGGCGCGTATCCCAGAACCCGCGAGGACGCCAGGTCGTGGCTTCTTAGCGCACCTGACGAATGCGGGGTTACGTATCTGACGCTAGCGGTAGCGTTATTTCCGGCACCGTGGTACCAGACGACGGGGGTTTCACTGGAAATCGCTTGGGCTTCAAGTTGCACGGACCTTCAGTCCGCTGAGTTAAGATAATCATCATTCCACGCTTTGGATACTCGTAGGGATAGACGAGGTCACTTACGAACGTGCAGAGTGTACGGAGGCCAACACTCAGCACCTCAGGTTCCGGTACGACTATCTGATGGAGGCGTAGAACACCCTTCAATGTGGCTTCCGTGCGGTGCTGCGAAGCAGACGGGAGCGGACACGCGTGCAGAAAATCTGTACGCACGAACCTTGAAATCTGCTAGACAGCTTCTGGTATAGCACCCAAAAGAACCTTCGGTGACTAGCGCATAATGACGAAGTACGGCGTGGTCGTCTGCTGGAAAGCCCAGCGATGGCCGAGCGCTCCTACATCTCACGCAGTCGGTGGCGGAGTATATCGCAGCCACAGGTCATAACAGCGGACGACGCAGTCCCCTGGCGATGAGAGTGTATCGTCAGTACCAAGCAGTATTTCCACTCCGCTTTGCAAGACATACCTCGTAGGCACGTGGACAAGGTGATGAGGAGAAACCCACTACATCGAGTCGAGGCTCTATTGTGGACCGCCGACGCCGACCAGACTACATTATACGTAAGTACTGGCGGTCGATGGGGGCGTCACAACTACTGAACACTCGGAGTTCCTGGCAATTTCACAGGCTTATTGGTCTAGTCGGAAACTATGCTGAGACCATGAGGGTATGTCAAAGACGCGGCAGTGGTCGGGAGATGGCGAACGTACCTAAGTGACATAGCGCGGCCGGGCTCACGGATACTAGTCCGGATCTGTGGAGTTTCGTAGGCAGCGAGCTGCGGTCATGACATGAGTACATTACATCCTGGAGCCTGCGCGGGACCATACTGGGATCCTCGTCGCAGTGTTCAATCTGACGTACCTTTGACATCTCCTGTCAAGCGGAGAATGTTGATCACCGGATTTCAAACCTTCGATGACAGCGAGTAAAGATGACCCTGCCATGCAGCAGTGCATGAGAACGCCGGAGATGATGGTCGCTCCTATGTTGCGGGTATGAGTATCATCAGATGAAGCCTTCAGTGCGTGATGAGCGGACTGGAAGGAACCAGCAGGACCATCAGGAGATGGGCCTCCGGATGTCCGAAGCATACTGGGGGTTTACGGGCGCGTAACGTGTGCGCGGATGCATATGGATACGGTGTCTGTATCTGCCATGGATGGTTTCGCGTTCTCAGCGTCCTCGAGCCTGAGATACATGGGCGTGTACTTACCTAACTGGCTTCTGTCTCGCATGCTTATGCGCTCGCTCGGATAGCGTCAATCAAGAACGCCCTTCACGCACTACTCGACGAACCTTAGGCATATCCCGAGCCTAATCTTGCACGGTGCCTCGTCGACTATCAAGCTCTTGCTGCGATTCGGAGTAAGGGGAAGATTCAACATACTTACTGTGAAACCGTAGAGGCATCCGCATGAGCGATTCTTCAGGCTCTCGCATTGCGCCTTGGGAATGTCATCGGCATTCGACGCCCATGTTGCACAGAGCGTGGATGGATCGTGTTCGCTGAATGCGTCTTATCACATATATGTCCGGAAGGCGTCAAGGTGGCGTCCGGACATGTGTTCATGTGAGGGACATGTCCGTCCTGCCTCGACACGTCAGCCTTACATATGCGACCATGGTAGCGGAGATGAAGCATTAGTCCTACAGGGATTGGGGGGGTCCGCTCTGTGCGGCCTCTTGATCATGTCGCTCGAGGAGAGGTAAATTAAGTAAGTATCTCTCGCCTTCAGGGAGAAGCCGATGGTATAAGTGCCACGTACCAGTCGTAATGAGGCGATCAAGCAACGTTACTGGTGGACTCGACGCCGTCGTGGCGTCTGTGGAAAATTAGGACTTCGTCACTGGTGTCCATGACGTGAATGAACTGCTGGAACATATCCCTATCATCCCGCAAGAGCTTTAGCGTTCAATTGCTTCACCTGTGTTTGACAGTGGAGTGTGATACTAAGAGAACTCAGCTGCGTTGGATGGTGCATGTGCATGAGAACTCCTGCGCGTGAGACCGCGTGGCTGCATGACCGGATATCTTTCCCATGGCTCGAGTTCGCGCTAAGCAACGCATTGCTGAGAGACTCAACACGCCACATCCTGTTGTCTCTCCCCCCGAGGCACAGACACGAGGCTAGACCAGCCACGACGTCCAGCAAGCTTCTTGGAGGTGGTCGCCGCTGGCACGCCACATACTGAGTCCGTCCTATACCTATCTGCCGACGCCACCGTTCACTTGTAGGGCGCATGTTGGTACGCGATATGCCGCGGGAGCGTACGACGTTTACCGATCCGGTCGCGCTACTGGTTGTACTGCGAGATAACGTCAGGGTTGCTGCCTACAAGAAGCCGACTTGGTAAATTCACCGAACTCACCGGTGATCCGTATACTCAGTGTACGTCACCGTGAGCGGCGGTGCTTTGGTACGTGGTGCGCGCGCAGTCGACATTGACCTGTCAGAATGTCAATACCCATAGCCCAGTGTCAAGGGGGGCAGGCGCTGCGCGCCGTCCACGTACAATCCTCCCAGGCGGCCGCCATACGTCTCCCCGAATAGCAGGATGCCGAGAACCTTGAACACGTCTAGAATGCCATATTGCTCTCCGGTAAAGGAATTGTTCCATTCCAGCTGCATTGACAAGTCAGCGCGATGGTAACCCGACGACAGACATACACCGGCATACAAGGCAGGTGGAAGTACGGCTCCGTCCGTGCCCCGGACTTGTCAAGGCAGTACTTCCCAGCATCATCTCCATCGGCGGCGGGAAGTGGGTGCTCCCTAGGCACTGTGGAAGCTCGAGTGCCTACAAAGCCTTGCTGTCATTCAGGCACGCATGCACGCACCCGAGGAAGGCACACGCAGACGTAAGCGTGCCGCACTTTGAACCCAGAAGACTCCTTGACAGCTCTTGTCAAATGTCGCGGGTGACCGTTGTCCCTTGGGGTTCCCAGTTCCGCGAAGCTCTCCGTCGTTCGAGGGATCCTGAGGACCGCATGCACTGGCAGGGTCGGCACCACCAAGCTCCAGCGCCGGAAGCTGAGTTGCTTGGCAAGGAGCATCTCGAGATTCTGGAGACCTCGGTCCTCGCCGCCACTTCATCTGATGCTGCCTTCTGTTGTCGGCGGGAAGAGGAGTGTACTTCTGTGACCTTCTAGGCTTACCCACCCCTCTACAGTGCAGGGCGTGTGCCCGAAGGGCGTCGCAGTCGCCGCTTGTGGCCAGACAGCTGTCACAGTGGAACATAGAACGCCGTGAGCGTGGATAGCGCGGGTTCAACCCAGAAAGATGCAAACCATACCAAGTCACCTTGCCATCTGATAGTGCAGCATAATCATTATGCCGTGGCCGTGTGCATGTGTTACGACATGGCACCCATCGACCCTGCCTGTTGCGACTCAAACTGTCAGCGATCGTCATTCTACCAGAGCGGCAGCGGAAACGTTGCAATGCATCAGCGCATCTCCACGTCAGCGGAGGCGTCTGTGCTCGACCTCCGCGGTCGGCAAGCCGCCGCAAGCCCGGAGGGAAGCGAGCTATTTTGAGTTTCGCCGCAACGGCCCGTAGACGGACGCTCGATGCTGAACGCCTGCCGAGGTCGAGTAGGGGCCCGTCGCTGGGGCATCGGACGCCCACAACGGCAGCATGTCGACTGCGACGTCGTGCACTGAGACCCGAGTTGTCAACCGGTGCGTATTGTCGTACAGCATAGTAGCATGTTACGTTGGGCATGGCGTTATTCAGGTCGGCATTGGAACAGCTTATCTAGCGATGAGAAGCATCAGTACATGTGTAGGATAGGGACAGAACTTACCGTCATCACGCAACCGATGCGGAGAGGCGACTGAAGGTCATCGCCGCAGATCACAGCTTGTCGCGATGGCCATTTGTGACGGGAGCCATGCTTTCTCGCAGTCCTCGAAGCAAAGCGGGCATAACGGACCTCGTCGCGAAGTCGAATGCATCTTGTGTATAGAATCCGAAGACCTATTCGGATGACCTAGTGGACGAAGTTGATCAGGCGTCAGGATACCTCTCGAAGTTGGAAGCTCAAGGTGAGACTCACCATCCGTGCGATGACGTTACTCCTGCGCTCCTGTCCATCTCAAGCTGCGCATCGATACACATCGGAGAAGCACGAAATTGCGCTCACATCCCGAGACGAGCATGAGTTTCCGGTACTCCAGTCTGTTCACATAGCAACGCATGCCCGCCGTCCCTGAGGCCTGACAGTTCACACTGCGCATCGCACCCAGCGCAAGGGTCATCGTGAGCGGGAATCGAGTCTTGACAGGTCGCGATATGCGACATCTAGACAACGAGCAACAGGGCAATTATGAGCAAACGAACAGGGGCATCCGAGGCCATAAACGCGCGGATCAGACGCACCTATTGCCCGGGTGCCACGATTATGCCAGATCTGTACTGGCGCGAAAGTTGAAACAATGTTGGCGTAGCCAGCGCGGCCCTCGTCCGCGTGCCCGAGCGCACACTCTCCGACAGGCCGTGCGTATCGCGCAGCGGCGTCGCCGTGGTGAGGAGTCTGAGGGAGAGCGTACCTGCCAATGGCGGGGCTCACGTATTCACTGCGGTGCATATCTTGAGGCTCGACCAGGCTAGGCTCTTAGTCAAGCTCACAGCCTACGACACCAACGATGCCGGGTTCTTCGTGTCTTTGGAATCCGCAGCAAAAGAAGACAACGCGGGTTACGCACTTACTAACACATTTGCAAGCTTCGCGTCTGGATATTCGAGCATCACGTCCGTGTTCGACACAAAGCATGGGCCTCTGCTGCCGCTCGCAGTGGCTTGGCGTTGGGAGACCCTCATATGCACCTGGGCACTGCGGCGGGGGTGGTCCGGTTGCAAGGTCACGGCTCCGGAGGTGGTGGCGATGGACGAAGGTACTTATCCATGATGATGTCGAATTGGTTATCCGGATATCCGGATATGGGACACTCTGGACGCTCGTCTGGTCGACCAGAGGGCGACAAAGAAGGGTGGCACCTGTGACTTAGATATCCGGCCTGTCAATAGTCGACTCCGAAAGGACTTGTCATGGATTCTTAGCTTCAACATGAGACTGCCAGACACGTGTTGGTTCTAGGTTCATTGGCAGATAGCACGGGCGACAGCATCGAAATTGAGCAGAGGACCCAAGGCGTCCGGGAAAGGCAGAATAAGTATCTCGACGTTGACACTTGGAAAGTCTCACATGTAGGTAGGAAAGCTAAACGAGGGTACATGGGACCCGCGGCGCGAGCAGCATGCGGTGATCGTCCGCTCAAGCGGGAGGCTGAGGGATAGGATGGGGACCCTGGATATCTGCGCTGGCGACTGAGACAAAGTTAGCGTTCGAATCCACCGCGGCGCTCATACCGGTACAGCAGCAGACTCTCACCCATGGCCCACGAGGGCATACTAGTGGTCTTCGTAAACCGTCATCCAAATACACCCCAACGCGAAGGGACAAGGCGGCTTCAGTAGTGACGCCGAAAATATCACCTGGCAACCACTTACGGCGTCAGATCCCTGCGTTCTGCAGACAGAACGCAGATCCCCGTCCACCTGCCACATGTACAGTGTGCTGTACAGTGCCCGCGCGTCGACCTTCCCTGCTCCTGCCCACAAAGGCGATATTGGCGTACCAGAAAGAGAGAAAGAGTACGAAGGAGAGGACACCCGTCGAACCAGCGCATCGCTCCCGAAACTGAAACTCTCCTGCTACGTACTCGCACGGCGCCCTTCAGTCCTCCGTCTTCTGTCATCTGTCTTCGAGCGTGCACGGTGCGAGGCTCGTGTACGCCGCGCTGAGCATGCATGCCACCGACTTGCGACGCCACAGCCCCGGTACCGATTCGGGTGCCGCTGCTAGTGCTAGTCCCGCCGAGCAGGCGTGGATCGCCGTCGCCTCCGAGGCTGGCCAAGGCGGTCATGCTCAGTGCTCCACGGTGTTATACGGGCACGGCGCCGCGGCAACGGTAGGTTCGAACCCAAGGCTATCCTGGAAGCGGTCGCGGACATAGGACCGAACGAAGCGGGGGCGGCCTTTGTTCTTTCTTCACGAACGACCCCTTCTTTGATCCTTGAACTTCCTGTAAGCGCGCATCCAAGTTCGACGACTCTTCGAATATCGGATAAGTATCGCTGCTTCGCGCCTCTGATTTCGGATGCCGTAGCACCATACGCCCCGAGCGGGACGCCGGAGCCGGAGTTGCCTGAACGAGACGACCTAGGGAAGGAAATCAACGAGGACGGATGGTGACATGGTGCGACTCCACGGGCTACAGGCCACAAGCACTCACCTCGGACGATCTTGCGATATGTATTTGGATATCTGGCCGCAGAAGTCTTGAGTTGATCCGCTCTCGCCGAAATGAAAGACTCCACGCCGCCCTTGCTACAGATGCCAGCAATCAGAAAGTCGAGAGAACTCAGAAGGGTTGCCGTGATGCGCTTGCGCTCAGTGTGGTTGCTCATCAAATCGCAAGGCTCACCCCGGAACGTCGAGCGACAGCAGATGACTTCGGGAGTCGGGAGTTCGGATGTCCTTCGAATAGCCGAGGGCCGGCGAACGCAAAGCCGCACCACAATGTATGTAACACAAGGTTGAGGCTCTCGCCGAGGCGTGCGCCGTACAAAGAGTCTGAACAGCCCTCTGAATTCTGGAAACCAGCTCGGTCAGCCAGCGTTGCGCTCGAACTCCGTAACCAGATCTCACCCATGGTGCATGGTGATGATGATAAATGCAAGTCAACGCGCCTCCTCTTGCAGCTGTGGTGACGCTGACGCGCGCGCGCGCGCAACTCCGAGATCTGCGCGGGGTAATGACGGGACCTGGCCGGCGCTCCGAGTATAATGGCCTTTTCAAGTTCGGACCAGCGCTGCGGAGGCTCCGAACGCGTTCTGACCTCCGCAAGCTCGTGTTTCGATTTCGAGGTTCTGATACATATCCCGTCAGGCGTGTGGGGAGCCGGCGGAGGCTCCAGGACCATCGTTCCCATCTGATATGATCGTTCGTGGACGAGGACCTCTCTCGAGTTTGGTCTAACCCAAGTGGAGGAGACATCGATCAGTGCCAGTGGGAGTCGCAACATAGAAACAGAACCTAACAGAACGCACCGGGAGCATGCATGAGACGTGCACAAGGCGGCCGCAACGCAGGTGGCAGAAGGACTCCCGTAACCCAGGAACCCAAAGCACCCGCGCGCCAGCTGCAGGCGACGATGTCGACAAGCTCCGCGAACCCGGCCTCGGATGGGTCCCTGCACAACGGTACACGATGCCCGCCGTGGATCCTGGGTCCCTGCGATCGGGTATCGTGGCGAACGTCACCGTGCATTGTGCAACGGAAGCATTCCTGTTTCTGGAATTGAAGGGCGACTCGGGAGTGTGGCGAGCTTGCCAGAACGGCAAGAGCCTGCGCGCACAAGTAGTGCCTCGAGTCGGTGATCGTAATCGATCGGAAGACCGTCACGAAAAGGCGGCAAGAACGAGCTAGTGGTGGACCTTGAGGTTCGAGAACCAATCGAGAACACGGCGCCCCCCGCGACGGGCACGGTGCACCTGGAGGCTTGCGGACTCGGACGGGAAGCGCCGCAGCTAAGTAAACGATCGTTCATACGTTCATCTCCGAGTCGACGTCGTCATGCATGTCTCCAGACTTCCTCCGAGTCGCAGCCGTGTGTAAGTTATTACTGGAGAACAATTCCCTGGGATGATGCGTCCATGGCGTAGGCGGCGCACGCAACCTCGGAGGCTCTGAAGCTCTGGAGTACTGGAGCTCCCACGGCACGCGTACATATGTAGGCACGACCGGCTCCTAGGACCAGCTCCCCGGATGCGCGCTGCCCGTTCGCGGAAACTCATCATGCATCCCTTGTCCCTCACGGGCTCACGGGCAGAGACGCCGGACCTTGTAAGTCAGAAGAAGAGCGACGGTTCCACGATGGGCTAGTGTGGCGTGTTCGAAGGGGTCCGCATCGCACAGCGTCCTCAGGCTGAGGAAGCAACGTCGACAGCCATCGAGCGGGAGGATCGGAAGCTCTCGGGCGTCTGGATTCTGGAAGAGGCTGGAGACTGGTTTGGTGTTCTTCGGCCTCCAGCCTTGAGGTAGCACGGGCCTGTACGGGCGCGAGTTCGAAGATCGACGTGAGACGCGTGAGTCTTGGGATTCGACACTTGTGATGTAGAGTGTATTGTATGAGCATCGCAGGAGGAGGAGGAGGAGGAGCGTTTCGGGCTCGTCACACGGCTACACCTGGCACCTGCAGGCCGTAGCGACGCGTCCGCTTGCCCCCGAGGGCCGAGAGTCGATCGAGCCGCCCGCCTTGAGCGAAACTGTCCACGTCCATGTCAGCGCCGTCCGCCAGGGACGTCGGACGCCAGAACCAAGACTTACGTTACCTCATTCTCTATCTGACACTGACCTGTGACGTCCGTGATGACTTTCGGTGCAGCGCCTCTGCTTTCCTCCGGCGACTGCCTCCCCCCCCCCAGCTGCTGACGCATTGATGCAGGGTCGCTGCAGCATGGGACCAGTGGTGAGAGACAGGGGTGCGAAACGGACGTACGTACCCTAAGTGCAGTACGCGCGCGACGGCCATTGCCAAGGCATTGGCAAGAACCGAGCGAAGCGCGGGGCGGTGGCCATGGATGATGGATCCGCGTCTCGGGGTTCCGGGACGCGGGGGTTCTTCGCACTCGGGGCGGGGAGGTGGCACTGGCACTTACGCGCGCAGGTTAGATGTGTTGTTTCGACAGACAGCCTGAGCCCGGGACCTGCGTTTGGAGGGTGCGCACTGCACACATTGATTGCGGCGACGGGCGAGACGTCTCGATGAGATCCCGAGAGCTCCTCCGGCGGCGACGGGTGGGCGGTCGGAGGTGTGCTTGTGTGTAGTTCTGTGTGAGCGGTGGCGTCGGAGGACACGACGCTCACAAGTCAATGACAAGGACAAGGACGACCTCCCGAGGCAGATGCATAGCCGAGACGTTCGTCGACAGCGCGACACTGGCACCGACGTCGACACTGCGCGCAGACAGGCAGATCAGACCCGCCAGCAGTGAGCACCAGACAAGCGACAAGCGGCCAGACAGCAGCCAGATGGCAGGCAGGTCGAGAGGTGTCAGTCCGAGTCCAGGATACGAGGCACCCAGCGCGTGACCGTCTTGCAAGCAGGAGTCTCGAGATGTCGACGTCGAGTCCGTCGCCCAAAGTCGCATGTCAGCGCCGCCTGTCCGGTGTCCTCTCCGCATACGTACATACAGCAAAGTCTGCATACTGTACGTTCTCGCGGTCGGGCGTCCGCGCCTCGATATCACTCGAAGGTGAGCCCCATCGAGATCCGGCGCGTCATACTAGTGCTGTACTCCGGGCAGTGGCGAGCGCGCCGTGGCGGCCATTCCGAGGGCTGTCCTAGTTCCAGAAGTCCACGAGCATCTAGAGTGAGTGCATAAATGATAGGGCCATGTATGCACGCGCGTTCATACCGTGTCGTACGCGTGTACACGCTGACAGTCGGTAGCCTGAGATCTGTACGGGTAGAGTACACCATACGCGCCTCCCCAGGCGAAGCACTGGCACCCGCCCATGCCCGTCTGTGCGGCGTGCGATGCGATGTGGTCTTCCCTCGTTCCTCCGAATCCCCGTGCTCGTGTTTGCATCGCGTCTGGTGCCCTCGCGCATATGATATGCCAGATGACTCGGACTCCGGAGCCTCGAGACGCGCGCCCGGGGAAGTGCGACCTCGACCGTACAGAACATATCAGCCGTGGGATCGGCATCGCCGAAGAAGCAGTCCTCCACAGCTCGTGTCCTCGCCCAGCTGTCGCCAGAAGACCGCTGGTGTGGCGTCGTGCGAGAATTGGCTGGGAAGGCGATAGCGAGATACCAGCAGCGACTGCCTGCGCCGCCAGAGACGAGACGCACGGTCCCGGGTCGACAGACAGCAGCGGACGGAGCGACGTCACGGGGCACCCGCGACTCGGAGCGTGGCGGCGGGCAGAGATTCAGAAGGCGAATCAGGGCAGGACGGCCTGGGGAGCGCGCACGTAGAGCGGCTAGCGTGTATCGATGTTCTGGGAGAATTCCAATGTCGGATGGGCGTGACCAATGTCGGATGGGCGTGAGTATGTGGCTTCGAATTCTGCTCCGTGGCGTCGAGAAAATGGTCTCGATTGCAACTGAATGGGGACCAAGGTCGACAGGTCTCCGCGCATGGCAGATCCCGTACGCCGGATATGCATACAGTTACATGATAGAATCATATCATCGAGAGTCGAGAGTCGTCACCGTGATTGCGGCGAGAGACCGCGTCTACCGGGGTTGTGCGCGGTCCATGGCTCTGGGGCTGCTGTGCCAGGGCGGGCGTGGTGACGACCTTCGAGGTGCGCTGATTCGTGGTTACGACGACCGAGCAGAAGCAGCAGAACGAAGTGGGAAGAGCTGGGCAGTGACAGAGGCCGCCGTACGCGGTCGCACGAACGCTCGGAGTCGGCGACGGGATTGGCAATGGACATCCGCGAACTCGTGCATGGGCAGTTCCGAGCTCGAGCGTGCCTCGAGGCGGAGGAGCTTGGGTGAAGTGTAATGAAGCGCAGGGCGGAATCACGCGCGTGCGCAAGCGAGGGGGCCGCGGCGACTCGGGAGTGGAATGGCATTGAATGCATATTGCAATGAATGGGATCGCGATGCGTTGGGCGATGGTTGACGTGGACGGCGACGATGACGAGTGACAGAGGCCGCGCGAGCGACAGGATCCGAGCGTATCCGAGCGGCGAACCTGGTCGACGCGGGCAGCGTGACAGGGCAGATGAGCACAGATGGCATCCGAGAACTGCAGGGACGGCAGTGTGACCGGCCCCTTGACCAGTGCTTGACTTTGCTCGTCCACGCGAGACGTAATCCCGGCGGGTGTGCCGTCCGTCGTCCGGCGCTGGAGGTGGCGGCGGGTGTGACTGTGAGTGCTCGCTCGGCCATTGGGCGGCGCAGAGGCAGCGACGGAGCCGCGGAGGGAGTGAGACCGCACATGTCCGGAGGGCGTCGGAGCTGGGGCGTCGTGCGGGGCGAAGGGGGCATGGACGGGAGGGAAGTCGAAGACAGAACGCTATCTGGCAGGGCCTTCTGGCCACTTGCGATTGCGGACCGGAGGAGGGCGTGGGCAGGCGTCCGATATGGCAGCGGGGCCACGCCTGCGCTCGTCGTGTCCCACCCGCCCGGGCCCTGTCCTCCTCCTCGGTCGAATCAAGATGTGCGCGGTCTGCCACACAAAGATGCCGGCCAGCGTCTCCGCCGCTCTTTCTTGCGCGCACCGCCCCGGCCCATAACAACGTTATTCACCGCACGCCCGTCTCGCCTTTCTCCGCCATGTCTTCCCGCACATCTATAAAGCCCGCGCCCCTTCCCTCCCTCCCCCTCTCGTCCCCAGCACAGCAAGCGCCTCCCCGTCCGACCGCGGTCCACCATGGCCACTACCTACCAGCTCCGCCCTGTCTCCGCCATGACTCGCTCCTCGTCCCCCACCGCCAGCAGCTCCACCGTCAGCGACCGCAGCCCACCACCGCTGAATGCACATCACCCCCCGACCAAGACCATGCTGCCCCCTTCCACCACCAGCTTCTCCCCCATCCCGACCTCGGCGCGTCCCCGCCGACCGCTCTCGCCGTCCTCCCTCCGAGGTAAGTGTCCGCCACACCCACACCCACACCCTCTCTGACCCAATCTCGCAGACGTGGACATCCCCGACCCAGAGCGCGCCTTTGCCGCACGCGGCAAGTTCCCCGCGCCCCCGACCGGCCACGAGCTCATGGCCCTCTTCCCGCCCGCCGCGCCCATCATCCCCCCATGCCCGACCAGCGGCTTCTTCGAGCGCGAGGAGCGCAAGTTCTTCGCCCAGGCAGGCAAGGAGATCGTCCGCCTCCGCCTCGAGGTCGACACCCTCAGCGCACGCGGGCCTTCCCCCGGCAGCATCGGCGGTGCCACGACGAGCATGAGTATGAGCATGCCCCCGCCCCCGGTCCCGGTCCCGGGTCCCAGCTCGTCCGTGTCTCCGAGAGACCGCCATGCGCGCGCACAGTCCCTCCCGCAGTCCGGCCACCCACACGGGAACCCGCACTCGCACCTGCATCCTCATGCTCACCAGCAGCACCAGCACCAACACCAGCACCCGCATACGGGCCCGTCACACCACGACCGGGCCCCTCCCACCAGCCACGGCGCACCCCAGGGCCCGCCGCTCACGACCTCGCCACGCACGCACGCCCCGCCGACCTCTTTCCCGCCTCCCCCACCTCCACCGTCGACGTCGGGCCCCGCGCACCCGGGGTACCCCGTGAGCCGGCCGCCGGAGCACGAGCACGCAGGGGGCGGCGGCGAGGCGATGGTCGTGGAGGACGACGACAACGACGAGGCGTGGCGCCGGCCGACGCCGCACAATGCGCGCCGGCGGGCTGGGAAGCATACCCGGAGGGTGATCGTGAAGTGAGCGTGAACGTGAACCTTGACTCGCTGCCAGTGGCCCTGGGAGTGGAGGGAGATCGAGGCACGGGAGCGCGGGCGGACGTCGGGACGGGGATGCCTATTCGACGCACAAGGAGGACGAAGATGGAGCTGCAAAGTTCAGAGTTCGACGTTTCGAAGACGACGCCACCGAAAAGGAGGGCCTGCCTGTTGCGCTGTGCTTCGGAGCGCGAGGCGCGTTCGCGTTCGCATGCGGTCTCGTCTCCGTGTTCGTGCTATGCAGCGACATCGACGGCGAACGAACCACGAGCGATTCTCTTGGGCCCCCTTAACTCCCCCACTCCTCTCCGCTACTCTTCCGAGTGCTGTCCCTCATGCCTTGGCCTTGGCCTCCTCCGATTCTGCCTGCGAGTTTGACTCCGTGACTGCATTACTGCATGACTCCTCGATATCTGGATAGCCGCGTGGATCCGCGCACCTCGAAGTACCTGTACGGCTCGAGTCCCGTAATGCCCCCGCAACTCGCACCTTCAAGCTTCCACCTTCCGACCGTCGTATATCCGTATATCCGTATATCCTTCTGTCCGCCCACGATATCTTCCGACGCCGAGTACTTACTGCCTCTCCGTACGCGTTCCGACGCCCTCGGGGCGGCGATTTCGAGCTTCGCACGAACCGCCTGCGATGATGCCTTTGCTATTGCAACGTTATCGAGTTGACGCGATGATTTCTGACTCCACCCTGCCTGCCAGGTGCTGGCATGCATATGTCCTTGCCGCTGGTCCGTTGCCACCCACCGTATAGATGCGCCTGCCCTGCCAGTGTCCAGATCCAGATCCTGTACTGTTAGTCTCCTGTATGCATACCTGTACTTACGTGATGTTCTGCCTAATGAGCTCGAGCACGAATGTGACGACGACGATGATGACGCTTGCAATGAAGTTTGGAGACGATCGATGATCTCGTTCGTCCGATTGGGTGTCTTGCTTCAATATGTCCTGCGTGTCGACTCAGGGCCGTGGCGTCACGGTGAGCTGTGTGTGCACTTGCGGAAGTCGTACTTGGCCATCGGCGATTCGGAAGTCTGAGCATCCGAGCCGCGGCCACGTTCTTCATGTATGGCATCCCATTCGTGCGAAGCATCATACTTACATAGATCGTATATGCACTGGCAGCTCTATGTAGTTCAGACGGCATCGATCCAGCCATGCATACAAGGCTACATACATACATGTGTAGCTCAGACAGGTCTTCCGACGCCGCGGCCGCGGGACCGCGTCGCATCCATACATGTCACCTTCCGGCTGCGCACAGTCAATCGTATTGACACCGTCGTGGTGATGCCTTCCACTCCCAGTTCATCCCGGACGATTTCATGGTGGGTGCATGACATGTACGCAGTATGCAACCGCACGGTCACGATGCCACTCATACCAGTAAGTACCAAGTCATGTCTATCCGTGCTCCGGGCCCGCGGCACCGTAGTCAAGCATATGCCTGTGGCCTGCGCCCGCACTCTTCATGAGTTTATTGTCATCATTCAAATAATATGATCTGCGCGTCGTGCCAATATTACTGTGCGGTGGTGATTGGCGGACCGTGACCGCGGTGACCGTGGTTTAGAGCTCTGGGTGCTGCTGGGTGCTGGGTGCTGGGTGCTGAGTATTGAGTATTGAGTTTCGGTCCCTGCACGCACGCACGCACGCAGCCGCGATCGAGTGCCAGTACTGGTGCCAGTCAGAGTGCCAGCAGCAAGCTGAAAGCCTGCAGTATGTGCACCGAGCACTGTGCATTCGAGTTTCGCCGGCGGATCACCCAGCAGTGCATCTCCGCGCTCTCGCAGTGACTTCGGACATACGCATAGTAGGGACGGTGCTGTATATCAGCCGTGCATGACGACAGACTCGGACACAGGCACAGACACGAGCGGAATGGCCTCCACGACCACGACCACGACCACTGCACGACCGCACCGCGCGTATGGGGCAGGCCCATGTTCTTCGATCCGAGTCCTCAGAGTCTGAGAGCATGGCGATTGCGGCTGCGCCGATCCCGTGCGATCTGCAGCATGCACAACGCTCCCGGGCCCGAGCCCCGAGTCGCAGATCAGCGTGTCGATACCTCCCGGAATCCGAATCGTCATTATTCTCACCTCAGTTGGCGGGAGTGACACAGGACCGTGAGCGTAGAAACATCGAGCAGGGAGAGGACGATTCGGATCTGCACCGCGCATCCGGATCCCGCATCGCATCAGGCAATTGGCAGGATGGGGCCGCGCCTCGTGTGGGACGTCTGCGCGTGCAAGGAGCCGAACCTTGACGACGAGCACTGGCAGTACTGCACGTAGGAGCAGAAGCGCTGCGCTGCGTTGAATCCGATCATTGCAAGCGCACGGCGATCGAATGGACGTCAGGACGTCAGCGGGGGCAGAAGGTGGGCCCAGGCTGAAGCTTGTCGAGCCGGATTCTCGGGGCCTGCCAGCCAGTACTAGTGTCACAGCCAGAGGGTGAGAGGGCGACGCAGTTCTCGAAACCGCGGGCTGGGCTGGGAGACAGGCGGGCGGGCGGGAGGAGTGTGTAGACGGCGGACGCGGCGTGTCGACTCTCGAGGGCCCTCGAGCGAGTGGGTTCAGGGCTGGGAGGGTGCGGTTGCGACGCGTCCTGCTTTGGTGCGCGAGCCCAAGATGCCGTGCGACGTTACAGACCAGAGACGAAGAGACGAAGAGAACACAAAGACGAAGCCTCCTTGCGAGACGCACCATTGACAGGCACCAGCCGGAACACCCGACAGCCGGACAATTCGAGGGGGGCACCTCAGAAATTCCAGGGTCAGCCCCGGAGCCCCGCGAGTTCGCCAAGCCGCCGCCCGTGGTCCGTGGACGAGCGCAGTGCAGACTCCGACTGGGTTCGCGGGAAGTAGCGAGGGGAAGTAGCGAGGAGGACCGGCGCACTGGCAAGTACTGGCAGGGGCGTAGGCGAGGATTTCGCGCGAGGGTATACGCTTTAGGGTTCCGAGGTCCAGACTCCAGATTTCAGCACCCAGCGTTCCAGCGTGCGCTTTGCTCCTTCTGTCGATCGTATTTGCGTGCGAAGGGAGGGGGCGAGGACTTGAACAGGGTCCCATGATTTGCCTCGCGACCCGGGAGTTGTCGATGGTCGATTGTCAATTGTCGATTGTCAATTGAGCTGTGGGGGGCGCTCGATCGTCCAGGCACGGTCCACGGTGCCTATACAGTGCGAATGACGAGCGAGAAGCGGGGAATTGGGAATATTCACATGGGGCTGAGCGTCGGTGTCGCCAGTACTGGTGTTGTCGTCTCCGTGTTCTGGCCACGGCGAACCCCCCAGGCTTGCATGATTCGGGTGAACACTGACAGCGTGTTCCAGGGTTATGGCGCGAGCTATAGACAGCTGGCCGGGTGCGTGTGCGGAGATTCCATGGCATAATCCTGTGGCTGACGAGGACATAGTTAGTCAACGGTATCTTTCATCGAGCCTGCAAGAAGAAGATGACGCACTACTCACCAGTCACGAAAGGTACACGATGTGTGATACCGCCGAGACGAGTACGAGGGCGTTCCCACTGAGCCCGCACCCATCTCCCATGGCCCCCTGCTGCACCGTGCACGGCTCCGAGACCCGTAGCGTGCAGCATGCTTCGGGTGGACGTGTCCCGCGCTTCTGGCACGTATGTGTGTAGTCGCGGTGTGCCCGATGGAGGTACAAACTCCTAGAGGCTTCTCTGTCGAGAGCTTAAGGCTTGAGCGGAGTTTTCAGCATGGCATCCAGCACCGTGACGAAGGCGCACTCGAACCTTGAACAGTGAACGTTCAAAGGAGACTGGTGGACGGCCAACTGCGAACCTTTTTGGACTTTGAACCTTTGAACTCTAGGCGGCGGCGACAGCACACTACTGGCAGGCTATCCCATACGGAGCTGAGCGGGCAGACTCGGAGACGCAGACGCAGACACGCACACGTAAAACGTACGTGCCCCAGACCATCAGGCCTTTAGAGGCCTGAGGCCTGAGGCACGGCCCAGAGCTCGAGGAGTGGGAGCAATGCGGGCGACCAGTGCGAGCGAGTCGACGAAGGATGTGCGTACTGACGCGGAACCTCGGGATCTGTGCACTGTGAGGCGTGAGCGGTGATTCTGAGTCAGGAATTAGTCTGTGAACTGTGAACTGCGCGTTTTTTGCCGAGGTAGACTGACCCGGGGGAGCGGAGCCTTTGCACCGTGCGCGGCACGCCGGGGACCTGGCTGGTGGCTACGTAGGACCTAGCCTGGATAGTGCTCGGTTGGCGATAGCAGTATAGCGGATGATAAGTACGTCTGACGCCTCGGGGATACTCGTACTCACTTCGGAGTACCGAGTCGCTATCGCGGTGAGCAGGAAGTGCGACCGGCAGGCCACCCACTCCCAGTCAGTACTGCCTGTTCACGTTCAGCCAGCCCGTCGCGCGATCGTCCGCGGAAGCGGGCTAACGCAGCCCCACTGCACAGGCTGAGGCAGCCCCAAGTCGCCGATCAAGTTCTTCTTGCGCCTTCGGTATTCGGCATCCAATGAGTATTCAAAGGCGAAGGCGAAGGCGAGAGAAGATGCCTGTGATCGAGCAGAAGGTCCTCCCTAGCAGCGCTCGAAGAGAGCTTCAATGGCATCGAGGAAAGAGCCATTGCATAGGGCAGGGGAGTTGCCCCTTGCGCGCTGGGTCGGGGTTCGCGTCAGTTATCCTTGGAACGCGGGGAAATTTCAAGGACTACCTAGTCGGGGCTTCCCATGCATGCGTGTGACGGCGACGGGGCAGGGACGCTGCCAATTGCGTCCTCGAGCTGGGAGCGCGGGATGGTGGTTACTCGGCAGCGCATTTGAGCGAGCGAGTGCCTGGCTCGGGCGTGGTCGAAGGCCGGCGGGCAGGGGAGTCCGTGCGGCGTTCGGCGGTCGCAGAGCCAGCACTTCGACAATTCGGAAACTCATTCGAGCAGCTCAGGGAATCGGGAAGACGGGTCGACCTCGAGGCACCGCGAGCCCGCACCGTGTGCTCGTTCGAAGACGCGGGATGCCATACATAGCAGAGTTGACGCCGACGTTGGGACCTATCTCGCGCATGGCCCCTGGCGAAGCGAACTCTGGAGGTGTTTGTGCGACCCAGAAAGCAACTTAGCTGCATTCCGACGGCGTCCGGCTCGGCGTGCACGCACGCTGCGAGGTGCAAGCTGGCCATGGCGGAGTGAGCGACGTCTTCGGCGTCGCGATGTGCAGGCGTGCGGCGCTCCGAGGCATCGCGAAGTCCAGAATCGGATGAACATGCGCAGTGAATGACTGGCTTGCGGACTGCACACTGCGCAACAGTGGCAGAAGCAGGCGATCGATGGCAGCGCCCTAGCTCATCCGGCAACTTGTCCCATGGCCTGCAGGAGCCACCGGTCCGAGTCGCGACTCGCCCTCCCTGCGCCCGGCTTCCTGTCCTTCTCTGCTTCTCGATCGGGAATCGGGGTTTCCGTGCGTGGGTGCAGGGGCAGCCTAATGCGACGTCATCACGCCATCTGCGCGCGATCCCGTCGGGAAGGAAGGCCGCAGCCGCAGCCTGGCGACTCGCGAGCTTTCTGTACATACAGTCGCGCAGCTGCTCGAAGCGGACGGTAGAAGTCGAAGATGGGGATTCGAAGCCGAACCGACGCGCAGGGAGAACACATACATAGGAGAGCGGGGCCTGCAGCTGCAGCAGGTGGCGAGCGAAGTGCGTCGCGCGCCCGCTTCCGATCGAGAAGAGGCGCAGCGGTCGGCGTTGTGCGCGACGGGAAGCCCGTGCCACTGCCTGCCATTGCATATATTCGCGAATCACCTGCAGTCAGCTGGCAACGCGCAGGCAACGCTGCAGCGGCTGCTTCCCGGCCTTCGACGTCTTCGGTCTTCGCGGGCTTCCAAGTTCGAAGTTCGATGCGTCGCGAGTCTGCCCGACGCAAGGTGCAACGGCCGCCGCCTCCTGTCCGCCGACGCCACGGTGTCTCTGCGGCGGTGTGCCATGATGGTTCTGTAAGTATTGAAGGGATGGAAGTCGGGGAGATGCCGTGGAGAATCGCCCTCCTTCCATAATCTTCGGTGCGCCACATCCTGGTCCTGACGGTGCCTGCCAGGGTCAGCGCGTTGTGAGGGCCATGGCTGTACTTGCGTACGTCGGTGAACATGACGCGGGGGAGAAGCACCCTCGCGTCGATGCGTTGCCGACCTCTGGGCGAGTATATCGGGGAGAGGCGACCACCGCAACTCGACGGGCTTGAACGTCACGCGTCACCGCACACACTGCACTCCGAATGGCCGACGCCCGACAGTGCAGAAACTGTCACGCCATCACTTCTTCGGCACCCGCCTCCACGACCGAGAAATACCTGTATGGGCACGATCACGAGCACCTCTTGCATACATACGCTCTGCTTCTTCGGCCGCTGCAAAGCTGGGCGGGGTCTGGGGCCGGTGACCCTGAGGGGGTTACGCGCGGCCCTCCTCGCTTCCGGAGAACCGTGGCACGCTGTCCGATCGTTGGCAGGCGGCAGGCCTCTGTTGGATGCGAAGCGGCGGTCAGTTTGGATGCCGAGGAGTGCCACAACGGACACACAATTTCGTGGGTGGCGTTGACGTCGGTGGCAGGCCGGGGAACTGGTGGCGCAGGATAACAGGATGCCACTTTCGTTCGGAGGGCTTCTGCGTGCGGTGGGGGGTGGATGTATGCGCCCGCGGCCCGCCGGTGGTCTGTGTGGTCGAGGTTGTTTAGCAGCACGGTCGCGATCGGGTCTGCTTACTTACTTGAGATGTGCACACGTACGGCTAGCGGATGCGCAGCGTCCGAGAACGGCAACGGACACACACCTCGAGGGATCGAACCGCGATGCCTGCAAATTGACATGCTTTGTACGCGTCGTCGAGGCCGCCAGATCGAAGACGCGTGCGTGCATGGCCCAGACGGCGACAGCTTCGCTGGCACACTTGCTCGCGAACGTTCTCCGCGGAAGTTCGGCCGGCATCCTGCTCGCTGCCGGGGAGAAGGGTGGCCGGATACCTCGCAAGCGAGGCTCTGGCTGACGTCGGCGTCGGCGTCGTGTAAGGTCTTCTCCAGCTGCCAAAATGCGGCACGGGCGACTGGGCGCGAGCGTGTGCGTTCCCTGCCTGATGATATGCGAGCTTGAAGTTGCAGTTCGCCGGTGGTTTTATACGAGTTCTTGCCAGGTAATGGATGTCTGCACTCTGCGGGTTGAGGCTGGTGAGGATGTGAACCCGAGCTCCGAGAGTTGCGAGACGACGGACAGGTGGATAGTCGATAAGGCAGTGGGCTGTGGAACTAGTCCATAGTGCCGTCGCACGAAGGACCGGGTATTCATAAACACCCGTATACTCACCAGCGTACCTTCGAACTAGAACCCTCGGTGCGAGGAACTCGACTCGTGTCCGTGCTCGACGTACTATGGTAACTTCACGGCCAAGGAAGGCCGCCCAGGGTTTCCTAGACAGCGCAAGTCAGCTCCTTCGGCAACTCCGCGAGAGACTGAGTAATTCTAATTTCTTACTGACCGCACGTGGGTGGCCAAGTCAAGTGTTCGACTCCTGCTGGCGGCGGTGTGTGCTCTACGCGGGCAATCGAGAGAATCCGCTGCGTCTGCCCTGAAGAGTGCGAATGCGACCGGAGCACGCAGCGTGGCTGAGGATGGGACCGCTGGCGCAATGGTGTCGCCGGGCTGGCCATTGCCACGACCAGTCCGCCCTGTGTATCTCCTAACCCCTGTGAGTCTGTAGCTGTTCACTGGGTCCGTGGCCAGAGACTGATCCGTTGCAAGTGAGGGTACGGTGAGATCCAGGGATAGAGATAGCGAAGAGTGCACGGTTCCCCGGAGGTCAGTGTCCTGAGTCGACGCCCGAGGTCGTGGTGCTCCCCATCACGGTTCCAAGTATCCCAGTGGGCGGCAGCGCGGTGCTGTGTGCCAGTGCATCCCAGTGCAAAACACGACCGCAAGCGCGAGCGTAAGCAGCGCTGCTGGCTGGCGAGGAGAGGCGGCGCGAGTGTTGGATGTTGAACGTTGGACGTTGAGGCTTGGAGCCTCCACCCGATCCAGCGATGGCGGGCACGACTGCGACTGCGACTCGCCGCGGCACGGGCGGGCATGGGTGACGAGTTCGAACGGCGTGAGCCTGTCCTCTTCCGAATCGACAATGCTGGCGCAACTGGACGTGCAATGCGTGATTGGGGATTTAGAGCCACTCAGAGCCAGGGCCCGGCGCTGATATGCTGGCAGTGGTCGACACGAGGAGAGTCGCGGGAGATGCGGGGGGACCGGCTGAGCATGCGAGAGGAGCAGATTGGCGGACTGGTTATAGGCAACAGGAGGGACTGCCCGGGCATCCCGCCAGGGTGGACGCTCACTGCTCTTATTGCATCATCTCCTACTGCGACCAGCTCCTACGACCGACCTATATTATTGAGCAGTTGTGAGGTTTCCGGTCAGGTTGCAAAAACTGACCTAAATATACGTTCCGCTGTAGCTGTAACATCTTGTATCCGCGATACATATGCATTGCGAGCAACCATGCGCCGATCTCGTGACCCGCCCGCTTGTGCACGGCGACGACAATTGCATGCTTACCTGCGCAAGAAGAACGTGCTGGGCCGAGCCCAGCGAGACCGAATGCACTCTGCAGATCGCACTCAGGCCCTGCGTGTTCGACAAGAGCGGGCCGCCCGAAGCGTTGCCAGCCACTCGAGCCCGGCGCCCACCTCATCTGCTGGCTGACGGTAGAGTGTAGGCAGTCGTGAACTCGAAGACGAGGGAGTTAGGTGCGCTATTGCT
>JABYQS010000252.1:0-43077 GCA_022592435.1 Cerioporus squamosus
GTGGCTCACAATTGTCGGGAGAGCAGTCGAGACCGCCATCTGCGCGATACCGAAGAGACTTCAGTGACTATCACTCTCAATGCCACTGTCAGAGCTTACCAAGTCGAGCACAGACAGCATGTCTATCACCAAGTTCAAGACATATACCATCCAGAAGTCGAAGCCTCGTTTCGGTGCAGAACTATATAAAAATGACGGTCAGCTTGGCCTACGTGAAGGACCTAGGAGACACACCTGGAGTCGTTCTCCATGTTGCGGCACAAAAGGGTCGAGAAGTACGAGCCGCAGAAACCGCCTCAGATGGTACGGGGTATTATTGGCGGTATGGGGAAGCCAGAGGGATACAGCCCGCGACTGTCATGTGCTAGTACGGGCAGGTTCACATTCAGTCCTGACAGGAGCGGCATGGCCGCAATACGGTATGTTCTTCAGCATAGAAGTATCATCGATCTGTCAGAGATGCTTCTGAGCGGGATGGAGTGAGAGGACAAGGAAAGGCCTGGAGAAGCTGATAGTGACTGATAGCTGGAAAATCACCGCCGGAGAAGTAGAGTCGTACATGCATCAAGAAGGCGAACACAGGTACATGGTGACAAGCGCCCGGCCAATAGCGAGCTGCAGCGATCATCACTGTTTTGGCACTGCACGACGAAAGGAGACGCAAAGGAACGGAAAAGACGCATGCTATGACCCACAGACTGAGGAAGTACGGTACAACACTCGACGTCCCTGCTGTCCACCTAAAGAGCCCATGACTCGATGACGAGACCGCAAGCGTGCGTAAGAGATCCGAACAACTACCATGCCCGCAACAACGCACATAGAGCCCTAGCCACCAGACACCAGACACCAGACACCAGGAAGCCAGCGAGAAACAACAGACGCAACGACCACGATCCAACCGTCCAAGAGTCTAATCGGCGGCAGGGTACCCATACCTCTTCCGCGCGACCTTCGTGATGAAGCCCGGGAAGAGCCAATACAGGAAGAACGCCGTTCTTCCCCTGCTCGGCATCCACACCGTCGTCTGGCCCCGGTCCACAGCGTCCAGCACCCCGCGGACGACCTCCTCGTGGCTCAGCCCGTAGCTCTCCGGGTCCTGCCCGCGCACCTTGCCGCCGTCGGCCGCGTTGTCAAAGAACTGCTCGCCGCGCACGGTCGAGGGCAGGACGGACGTGAAGGTGATCCACGGGTGCTCGATCGCGAGCGAGTGGTAGAACGCGAGCGTGGCAGCCTTGGAGCCGTTGTAGAGCGAGAGCGTCGGGGCGGGCAGCACGGCCGCGAGGCTCGCCATGAGGACGATGGAGGGCGCCATTGACGACGTGAGAGAGGGGATCTGGGGAGCAGACGGCATCAGAGGCGTATTAGGGGGGGGGGCGATGCGAGACAGCACACGTACGAAGGTAGCGGCGGACACGACGGGGCCGATGTAATTGGTCTTGGTGACCTTGTCGACGACCTGGATGGCACGCTCGATCGCTGCGGCATCGGGCTCGGCAGGTGTGAACGTGCGCCCCTTCGCTTCCAGTCCGGCCAGCTCGCAGAACGGACGGAAGGTGGGCACTCCCGCGTTGACGATGAGGGTGTCGAGGCCTCCCCAGGCTGACCCAACGCCGCTTGAGCACACGCAGAAATCGAAAAAAAAAGACACGCCACTCACCATCCTGCACCTTGGACCGCAGGTTCACCATGTCCTCGACGACAGTGAAGTCGCCTCTGACGAGCAGGACACGCTCTCCCTCTCCGTTAGTCGTAGTCTTCGGGGCAACTGCCCTGCACTCCTCCGCCACCTGGGACAGCTCGAGCTCGCGGCGGGCGAAGACACAGACGCGTGCGCCCTCCTGAGCGTACTTGAGCGCAAGCAAGCGGCCGATGCCTCCAGACGCGCCGAGGATGACGACGCGCTCCTGGGACCTCGGGAGCTTGCTCGAACGGCACGGTTTGGATGGCCACATGCGGTATGCGACGAGGGCAACGAGGGCGACAGCGACGGGATGGCCACCAAGCACAGCGGTCAGCGAGTGGATGTCTGCGGACGACAGAGCGGACAAGAAGCTCATAGCTGTGGAAGCCGGACAAGGCGCAGGGACATATGAGGGCATGGGGCGGAGGAAGCCAGGAATCTCGCGCCCTACTCCTGGGTCCAAAGACCGCGAAAACGAGGACGGCGTACCGTGCTGTGCGTACGCGTGCGTTCTGCAGGCTGCCCCTGAGAAGGGTGATCCAGTGCTATCAAGAAGGGCGAGCTTCAGCGTGTGAGCCGCACTGCGGGCCAGAAGTCAGTGGGCGCGAGAATCGATGAACACATCAGCGCTCGACGTGGTGTCGCAAGATCCGAGTCTCTGGTATGAGGCATTTTCCGGGAAGATGCAGGGATCCGGTATACAGTTTGAAGAAGACGACAGATGAGGTCTTTGCGAGAAGACGTGGACCAGAAGGAGGAGGAGGTAGTGGAGGAGGAGAAGGATGTGGTGGTCACGGAGACGCGGTTTTCGCCGATGGTTCCACATATGGCAAGTTGTTCACAGCTCTGCACTTGGGCACCTCGTGCCTTCACCTCCTCCCAGCACGACAACAGCATGCTTCTCGCGGACCTTGTCAGGCCTAAGGAGTATCATGCCGGCGGCCTGATGCTCTACTCCTTTCTGACACAGCCTTGTGTCTGGTGACCTCGGGATATCTCCCATCTTATCCAATCCCGCGAACTGCCCACCCACCATTGCGCTTCTTGCACTTCGCTGTCAACAGACACAAGAACCATGGTGAGCTGGCTCAAGTGATAGCAAAGGAGCTGAGTGCACACAATGTGAGCTTGGATGAGCTATACTTGTACACTCCGGTCTCAGAGCAGATGTTGCAATCACTCAGGATTGAGTTCAAGGTGAAAGCAGGCGCGCGATGCGGCGATCCCGCAGTAGGGTGGCATCTCAACACGACGGCCCGATACCGTTCAGACTCCCAGTGATGGAAATGTGTCTACCAAGCACCCAACTTTGCCTACTCGTAGAGTGTGTCTTTGACTTAAGGATCCTCGTGTGCATCAGCTTGGACTGATCTCCCTCCTCGCAGCGCTTGCCGCCATGTCCCTTCCGGCAGCAGACCCACTCCCGGTCTTCCCCAAGCTCGACAACACGTTGGGGTCATACTTTGTGGCTACCTATATCGGTTTGATGTATGTGTGCTGCTTGTAGAGCTTACCCCTAGGATGCTGATCTAGGCGGCCCAGCTTCTATGGCATTACGATCCAGCAGGCGTTTCGGTACTATCGCCTGTAACCCTCCGATAGCAAGTTTTTGAAGGCACTGGTAAGAACTTGCTGTATTTTCTGTCTAATTGATGTTGATACATGTGGTCTGCTTCCCAGGTCATTGTGGTGCTGTACGTGCATTTCCTCGCTCCCTGGCTCACGTCTAACTCCGCAACTCAGGGTTTTCGAGACGTTCCATACGATATTGTGCATACACGTCGGGTACTCCTCGTCGGCAAATCTTGAACGTACAGGCACTCACACACTCAAACAGTTACTTCTTGGCAATGCTCAAGTTCACGAACCCATTGGCTCTGTTCACCACACCGGGATCCAGGTGAGACATGCGCATGCTTTCATTGAATTCACAGGCTAAAGCTACGACAGGTCCCTCCAGGTACGTTGAGCTTATCTGGCTCAACTGTGAACCGGGCAGACCCTATCTTTGGCCGCCGTGAGTCAAGCCGCTTCCGAGCATTCCAGCTAAACACTTATCCATACGTGCCTTCAGGGACTTGTGGTTGTGACTGCGCATAGGTGAGGCATTCGACCCTCGTCTTACTCGAATCACGCTCAACTGCAACAATTGGCACACAGCTTCTACGTTCGTCGTGCGTATCTGCGTACGTACCCCTCAGATCGAGCGCACCGATACCTCACTTCTGAACACTACATGCAGTTGGTCCACGCTGGAGATGGTTGTTGGCCGTCGCAGTAAGTACTCGTTTCCGTGTGGGCACCATTCCCTAGTTAACGCGAGGCGACAGGTCGTGCTCATCGTGGCTGAACTTGGTGAGTGCACCTCCGTTTCTGCTTGCGAACGTGATGTCTTACACGATTACCAGGCTTCTCTGCTGGTAAGACTCCGCTCAGCGACTCTTCAATCCTATGACAGGCTGCTCACTATCTCTCATGGCCAGCTGCCTCCGCGAAAGCGTATGTCGCCCTTCGCTTCTATCGCTGGCTTACTCTCACTCCTCTGACATCAGCTACATGCTCGTCACGATCGAAGACTTCTCCAAAGCGATTGTAAGTCGCCCATCCCCGACCTTTCTAATCACAACTGACTCTAAGTACTTCCCGCTTGGCCAGTGGCTCATCTCGACCGCATGCGGGATGACAGCGTTTGCGGACCTCTTCCTGTGCACAATGTTCAACGACGCTTTGCATCGGAGCCGGATGGGGTTCAGGAAGTACGTGGCGTGTTGTTGACTCGAGATTTCAATACTGATCTTCGCCTTAGGACCGACACGCTGATCAATACGCTCATTCTCTACGCTGTAGGCACAGGTATGGCACCTCTTCTCACTGCATCCAGGAGGTAGAACAACAGCTGACTAGGGGCGATGGTGTGTTAGGCTTGCTGAACAGGTACGATGAAGCGAAGTCGACTCTCGCGCGCCGTCCTAGAGCTGCAGTCGCTGAATGGCTCTGCCTCCCACTCATAGTCTGCTCATCCTCCTCTCGTTCATCTTCGTGAGTACCCACTGCCGTCCCTATCTGTGCCCTTAAGTACTGAGGCTGACTGCCATATCTATGATCTGTGACCTCATAACAATCCCAATCCTGCCTTAGTCCATTGTCTACCCCAAGAACGAGATCTACGCCGGGATTGACATGGCCGGGACGAAGCGTACGCCTCCCCTCCCCCCACGTCTCAGGTCTCAACTGACCACCGCCCTTTGCACTGCAGTCTACTCCAACATGCTCCTCGTCGCGTACATCCACCCGCGTCCTCTCTGACCTTCTCTTTCCCCCTCCCCGTCCCCGCGCGTTTGGGCTGAAGTAACATCCCCTCTCGCAGTCTGAACAGCCGCAAGACGCTCTACGAGGCCCGCCCGAGCGCGGCCTCAACCAGCGCCGACGACAGCTCCTGGCCGTTCGGCTTCGCCACCATCCCCACCTCCGTCCTCGACGGCTCCCGCCCGAGTGCCAACGGCAGCACCGGCAGCGGCCCCCTCGAGCTGCGCGACCTTCTGCGGCCAGGTGCGTTCTTCGTCACTGGTTCTTCGCGTGTCAGATTCAGGAACCCTTCCCTCGTGCTGACGAGTCCAAAGAACACGCAGGCGAGCACAACGCTACACACAAACACGAACGCGTCGGTGGTGGACGTCAAGACTCCCGGGTCTGGTGGGGGCGTGATGTACCTCGACGGGAGCAGGGACTACCACTTCGAGGACGACGTGTCGATGAAGACCGGGGCTGCTGTCTGAGGGTGCGGGAGGGTGCTGCCGAGAGTCGCACTACTTCGCTGTTTCTTTGTGGGATGCATCGTCGCTTGGGGGAGGGGAGGTGTATTTATTCGTGCGTGTACTCGTAGTATTTATGCTGCTTGACGCCTGATTGTGGCTGGCGTCATTCGGAAGGATCCCTATTGATCTGATCCGATCTATAACGTCTCAAGCCTCCTCCGCAGTATCGCTGTCAGCCGTGGGACTTTACTTGGACTACGTGCCATGGCTGCCTCCCTCCGAGTCAGGCCCGGCCCTAGGCTTGTACTACGTGAGGGGGGGGGTCGCAGACATGTACCGTGAGAACCTCTGAGTGCGAATTCTGGCTGGTGGGAAAGGTCGGACTTTGAAGCATGGCGCCTACGCGCTCACATGCTCGGACGCGCGTGTCTTACTTCATCCCTTCGCCTTGAAGTTCCTGCAGTATCGAGTCTCACCATGCCCGACTCGGTTTCGCGCGAAGAGCTTGAACAGGAGCTTAAAGACAAGTGTCACCTCTCGTCAATACGTCCGTTTCAACTCAATTGTGGACTGAGCTTGGTCAAAGGCTCGGACCTCTTCCTCGTTGTCGCGCCGGGCATGGGGAAGACCGCCGTCATGGCAGCGCCGTTCCTGATGGCACAGTCCCGGAAAGAGCGAGGAATAGGACTCGTCATTGTGCCTACGAAGATACTTACAGAACAACAGGTGAACCGGGCTGCGCCCGGGGGACGATATCTGTCGTGAGCTGATGCCCGGACCTCTAGGCACAGACCTTTGCCTCGTATGGACTGCGCGCTCTCGCAATAAACGAGGACACCCTCCGACGTGCTCGGTACAGCAACCGGGATCTGCTGTCTGAGATAGCTGCTGGAGAAGACGTCTGTATCGCCGTCGTGACACCTTGGATGCTCAAGAACGACAAACTGCAAGCCATCATCTCCAGCAAAATCCGCCCCGCCATCCGCTGGTTCTTGATGGATGAGATCCATCTAGCAAACAGGAACGATCCCACCGTCTGGTTGGAAGCTTACCAAGCCGCTGTCTTCATGCGCTCACGTCTCTCTTCGCGTACAACCTGGGCTGGCTTCACTGGGACTGCAACTCTGGCAGAGACTCGGGCTATCTCGCGCGATCTTGGCTTTCGACCGGGATACTTCGTGGACGCTCGTTACACGCTGGACCGGCACAACGTGAAGTTTATCCCCCGCTTCCTCGAACACTCCGTCTCCGGATACCGCTTCCTTGATCTCAGCTTTCTCATCCCGCGCTCCATCTCATCTGCAGCGGAGATCCCGAGCACTCTCATCTTCTGCGAAACTATAGAGCTCGGATATCGCATTGGTTTGGATATGGACTCGCGTCTACCCCAGGATCTGGAGGGTCGCGACCTCGTCGTCATGCCGTGCAACAGGCTCATGGACGTCGAGTACCGGGAGAAGTTCAAGGCGCGCATGGAGCAGGGAATCACACGCATCAGCATCGTCACGGATACCTGCACGTATGGTCTCAACGTGCACGCTACGCGCGTGGTCATCCTTCTCTCGGGCGACCTCGGCGGCTACTCCAGGTTGGTGCAACAAGCAGGACGAGTCTCGCGCGACGGTTCTGAAGGTCTGGTCTATGTTCTGGCTCCTTCCTGGACGCGCAATATCCCCGCCGCCGAGATCAAGACTAAGACGCAGAAGGAAGAGCAAGCACGCCGCGCCCGCTCTCCCAAAGTGATCATCGACCTCCTCAATGCGACTCCAGCTCTGTGCCCCCGCCAACTCCACTGCGCATACAACGATGAGCCCTTCGAGCGACCGCATCCCTGTTGCAGTCTGCATGATCTGGAACCTGAAGCCTCTGCCGACGATGCTCTGAATCTTGCCTGGAGGGTGCACTTCGAGGCCATCGCGCCACCGCAGATGTGTGTCCCGCGATCTGACGGAACACATCTGGCACCCAACAAGACGATGAAGGCTTCTGTAGTCCGCCTTCTTACGCACTGGCATGAACAACAGTGGCGCGTGCTCTGTCCTCCATCTCATGACGAGCCCCCTTGTGCCTTCCTTCCCACGTACCTCATAACACTGCTCAGCGAAAAAATCCACGTGTGCACCACTCCGGAGCGTTTCCGGGAGGTTATCGGGAGGTGGGATTACCTCGAAGAATGCGGAGAGGTACTCTATGACTATCTCCAAGACATGCTGGTGGAGTACGACAAGATGTACATCGACAAGCCTGTTGATCATGACGAGATCTGCGAGATAGACCCACCACCAGTGAGCTTGATGCTCTTGGTGTGCGTATTGTCAATTGATCACAACTAATGTTCCCATGTTCTAGGGAACTGCACGCGTCCTACCGAAGCTGAACTTGATTGTGAAGCCGAAGGCGGAGCCGCCGTCCGATGCAGAGCTACTCGAAGCTAGCAGCGAAGCTCCAAAGGTGTCTGAGACACTCTCAACGAGTGGGTTATTCATACCAACAACGAGTGAACAAGGGTACTAATATACATACACACGCTTTAGTTCCGGACAATCGCACACAACAGATGGGACAGAAGCGGCAAGGAAGCACCAACGCGCCACAACCATGCAAGAGGATACGCGCCGCGACGAAGGCATCCAACAACAAGGAAAATCAGGCATCACTCGAAGAGACCGCTGTCCCCAAGAGCACTAAGAAAGGGGGAAAGTCAAGGTCATAGGTGAGCATCGAACTGATCAGTAACTTCGGGTCACTTACTCGCTAATTGCAGCGTCAACGCGAAGGATACCGCCTGAATCTGTGACGAGGAAGTCGGCTGGAGGAGGAGCTGCGTCCGGATCTGCGGCAGGGCTGGAGGCATCCGTTTGCAGACTGGGAGCGTCACCATCTCGCTACGTAAATGATGTCGTCAGTCCGCTGCGACAGGTGGTCATGTAATGTGTACGTACTCCGAGAACATCGTCATTCACGCTGCTACCATCTGCCGTCGTGCGCTCGAGGAATGTCTGCAATTGACCGGCATATAGCTTGTCCATACCGAGGGCGAACTCGTTTTCAACATGGTAGGGTTGATTGCGTCCAACGTGGAACCTGAGGACACCGTTGGTTCGGTAGTGATCACCGAGGCGGTCGATATCTGCGGTGTTGTCAGCGTCTGTGTGTGACTTTCCGGGGCTCTTGAGTCCGAAGAACTTCAGCATGAAACCGCGGAGATCACAGAAGCCGCGCAAGTTTAGTCCGATGACGTCCCTGAGGAACGGCGAGTCGAAGTCGAGACTCTTTGTGTTGAAGAGTCGCTTCAGCCAGTAGTTGAAGTGTTCCTGAAGGAGATCGAGCTCGTGCCAATGACCAGGGCGACCAGATGGGTTGACGAAGTAGTTGTTGAGGATCGCCTCCTTCAGCTCCTTAAGGAACTCGTACATGAAGCAGCAGGCGAGCTCGAGGAGCTCGTTTCCGTAGTTGGTACACCCAGCACCCCAGAACGAGAACCGGAGAAGCTGATGGCAGTGAAGAGACCATACGTGCGGTCAGTGAACATGCCGCATCTATGGATATCAGCTGACATACCTTGATGATCTCACATACACGTCCGGGGTCTCCTTCGGCAACAGCGACACAAAATTCGAGGTACCAGAACATGAGGCGCATGAACGCGATGTCGTTGCGCAGGACCGCATCGCCCGTCCACTCTGGATCCTCAGGCGGCATGTCATCACCCGCGGTGGCACCTCGCGGTTGATGTTCCGTCTTGGGACCGTACCTGCGAGGATCAGCATCGGACTGCCATGAGGACGACTTGCTGGCATCGTCGTATGCCCGGTTCGTCATGTACCTTTCATACACGATGCCGGCCATGTCGGAGAGCTCCTCGAAGGAACAGGACGCGAGCTGACCTCCAGAACCAAAGTACTTATGGATTGATTCGAGAAAGGCCATGTCGGCAGGCTGTTGGACGCTGGTTTTCTCTTCGCAGACAAGCCTGTTATTGCAACTGAGTTTAGGACATCGTACGAGAGATCAAAACACCGCGCGGGACGTACCGGAGAGCCTCCAGCACAAGAGCGTCGAAGCGATCGGATAAGAATGCATGGCGAGGGTAGAAGTCCTCTTTCTTGACGTTCTCGCGACCGAGAAGCACAGCGTCGTGGTGCATTCCAAAGACGAGCTTCCCCTGGCATTCTGGTTTGTAGCCAAGGTGGAACAGCGCCCTCTGTTCGGCGAGCTTCATGTGGAAGGGTTGGATGAGCGGCAGGAACGGCTCGGCCCGTTCTGCAGGGGTCTCGCCGGGCTTCTTGCGAAAGAGCTTGACCTTTCGGACCCGGTGAACCGTGAGCTGATCACCGCAAGCGAGGACGATAGAGTTGTTGAGCCACTCGAGGGGAATCGAGAGCTGGTCCTTGATGAGATCTTGCAGAAGCTCCCAAGTTCCAACCGTCGTCGACTCGTCGATTCCGGAGCATCGCAGCGAATAGATGTCGCTCTTTCGAAGGGGTAGCTTATGTTTTGCATGCGTCTCCGTGAAGATGCGCTCCACAGCAGCGCGGTGTCGTGACAACTGAGGGATGTAGCGCAACCACGTGCGTAAAATGGTGCCGATGCCCACTCCTCGGATATGGGACCAGTCGATGTCTTCGCGGAGGCGCTTCACGGTCAGCTGGAGGCGCTCCTTCTTCCTGATATTGTCGAGCCACGGCTGGAGCCTCAGGGCACCTGGGGGGACGTTCACGGGCCTCACGAATGTCGCCGCGGTTCCACTCTGCATGATATTCTGAAGGTGCATTGTGAGAATGCATACTGACCAGTCACTCATATGCAAACAACTCACCTGGTGTGCAAGCGTGGTCTGTTCGACACGCTTGTTCTTGTTCACGTTATCCCATAGCAGTGCGCCTTCCAGAGGTGCATGCTCCGCGCAAGCCCCAATGCGTCGGATCTCGTGGCTGGCATCCATCGCAAGGCTTCGCAGTCGCTTGATTGTCGTGTTGTAGCCAAGCGTCATGCCACTGCGGCTAAGTATACGGAACGCGACTGAGGGTACGCCGGCCACGAACAGGTTGACACTCATGAAAGTGGGGAAGGCAGTCGCATATTGGTACGAGACGTGCAGAGCTGATAGTGAATGTATAGTTGTTACCTACAGCGGTACAGAGTCACCATGAATGTATGATGTGAAGCGCATGCGACGTACCAGCCATGGATCGCGGCGCAGATGAATATCCAGCTCCTCCTCTTCGTCCGGGTCTCCGCTCTCTATCCGGCCGCCTTCAGATGCTTGTGGGACTGCGTGTGCGGCGTCCCTCTCCCGGATCGCGCTCTCCAGGTTCTTGCGAGATCTTTTGCTGACACACGCTGTCGACATGACCGCGAATAGCACAGGTGCCTACGTAAATGCACATCTTCAGCATATATCAATGCTCCAGAAGCAGTGGCGGACTTACCTGTGTCGCCACCGTATGCTCCGCCTTCGCCGCATCCCAGCTCAATACATCCTGCCATGTGAGCTCCGAGGGTTTGCGCAGGGTGAACCCATGCTCAGGTTGTTGAAGAGCCTTCAAGTCCCTGTCCACGGCCGGCAAGACGAGGTCGGACAGGGCCCAGTCCAAGATGTCCGAACGAGTCGATGTCTTCTTCCGGTCAGCGGCAGGGAGGTCGGTCTGGAGTCGTTCGTTCGGAAGACGGGCATAGCGGGGAAGTGAGGGAAGTGAGACGGACTCTGGTGCACCAGTCGCAGTGTACTTCTCTGAGCGGAGATGCTGATGCCAAAGGCGCAGTATGTCGATCGGATAGGTCCCGGTGCGACCTTTCTTGGTGAGGAACGCGGTGGCATAACCGGAAATGACGCGCGGTGTGTCCTCCTGCCTGTCAAAGACGACGGCGAGGAAGTCGCCAAGCGAGTCAAAACCGCAACCCTTCATGAAATTCAACACCATGACGGCCCGCTCTTGCTTCGTAAGAGGATGGTGCCACGCTCGCCGGGCATGCGGGTTGCCCTGTGGAATCTTGAAACCGGTGAAAACATCCTGCAGCGCGCGTGTCTGTGCCTCATGCAGCCACGGTGAGCTTTCGTGAGGCTCTGTCGCAGTACTCGCCATCGGCGACGGGCTCGGACTGGGAGACCCTGTGAATGTATATAGCGGTTGTCCGTAGGCGTTCCCATAGATGGGACTGGTTGAGGTCGATGAAGACGGAGTGCTGGGAGGATAGAAGTACGTCAGTCCGACGGGAATCTGGATAGGCGTGGGCGGTGGGATATGTGTTCGAGTCGTGGAAGCTGGTCGCGACACCGTGGGACTTGAGGGCAGAAACGAGCCGTAGGCCTGCAACGGAGGCACTGCGTATTGCCTAGGCGTCGTGGGGGGTGTATGCAGGTGCATGGCAATGCCTGCACTGCCGGACGCTGTGAGCGTACTCGAGGCAGCGTGGTGCTACACACATTGAGTCAGAATAGTCACTGGTAGCTCGGACTTTACATACCGGTCCTGAGCTAGAAGTCTCTACGTTCGAACCGCCTGTCGCCCGGTCGTCTGAGTCCTGCGGGAGGGTAAATGTCAAGACGTGTATTGACTACTCATTACTGCGGTTCCGACATTTAAGTTGGGCACCGGAGGGCGGTCCAGAGGAGGGTTTGAGCTGTCAGAATGTGCGCTGTTGAGACCCCAGTCCATTACTGAAGTCGACTAGGTACAGGAACGTAGCATATATACGAGAAGACAGTACGAGGAGGTGGTTGAGACTGCACGGCGATATGTCCGAGAAAGACGGAAGTGGACGAGAGCTCTCGCATTCAAACTCCGAAGTTCTCACGGTAGACCACTGCCACCCCCCCTGCTCGGTAGTACCAGCCTCTATTCTGAGGGACGAGGAACTAGAGGCTGGCACTGCGAGCCTAGCTGGTACTACCGAGCAGGGGGGGTGGCAGTGGTCTACCGTGAGAACTTCGGAGTTTGAATGCGAGAGCTCTCGTCCACTTCCGTCTTTCTCGGACATATCGCCGTGCAGTCTCAACCACCTCCTCGTACTGTCTTCTCGTATATATGCTACGTTCCTGTACCTAGTCGACTTCAGTAATGGACTGGGGTCTCAACAGCGCACATTCTGACAGCTCAAACCCTCCTCTGGACCGCCCTCCGGTGCCCAACTTAAATGTCGGAACCGCAGTAATGAGTAGTCAATACACGTCTTGACATTTACCCTCCCGCAGGACTCAGACGACCGGGCGACAGGCGGTTCGAACGTAGAGACTTCTAGCTCAGGACCGGTATGTAAAGTCCGAGCTACCAGTGACTATTCTGACTCAATGTGTGTAGCACCACGCTGCCTCGAGTACGCTCACAGCGTCCGGCAGTGCAGGCATTGCCATGCACCTGCATACACCCCCCACGACGCCTAGGCAATACGCAGTGCCTCCGTTGCAGGCCTACGGCTCGTTTCTGCCCTCAAGTCCCACGGTGTCGCGACCAGCTTCCACGACTCGAACACATATCCCACCGCCCACGCCTATCCAGATTCCCGTCGGACTGACGTACTTCTATCCTCCCAGCACTCCGTCTTCATCGACCTCAACCAGTCCCATCTATGGGAACGCCTACGGACAACCGCTATACATTCACAGGGTCTCCCAGTCCGAGCCCGTCGCCGATGGCGAGTACTGCGACAGAGCCTCACGAAAGCTCACCGTGGCTGCATGAGGCACAGACACGCGCGCTGCAGGATGTTTTCACCGGTTTCAAGATTCCACAGGGCAACCCGCATGCCCGGCGAGCGTGGCACCATCCTCTTACGAAGCAAGAGCGGGCCGTCATGGTGTTGAATTTCATGAAGGGTTGCGGTTTTGACTCGCTTGGCGACTTCCTCGCCGTCGTCTTTGACAGGCAGGAGGACACACCGCGCGTCATTTCCGGTTATGCCACCGCGTTCCTCACCAAGAAAGGTCGCACCGGGACCTATCCGATCGACATACTGCGCCTTTGGCATCAGCATCTCCGCTCAGAGAAGTACACTGCGACTGGTGCACCAGAGTCCGTCTCACTTCCCTCACTTCCCCGCTATGCCCGTCCTCCGAACGAACGACTCCAGACCGACCTCCCTGCCGCTGACCGGAAGAAGACATCGACTCGTTCGGACATCTTGGACTGGGCCCTGTCCGACCTCGTCTTGCCGGCCGTGGACAGGGACTTGAAGGCTCTTCAACAACCTGAGCATGGGTTCACCCTGCGCAAACCCTCGGAGCTCACATGGCAGGATGTATTGAGCTGGGATGCGGCGAAGGCGGAGCATACGGTGGCGACACAGGTAAGTCCGCCACTGCTTCTGGAGCATTGATATATGCTGAAGATGTGCATTTACGTAGGCACCTGTGCTATTCGCGGTCATGTCGACAGCGTGTGTCAGCAAAAGATCTCGCAAGAACCTGGAGAGCGCGATCCGGGAGAGGGACGCCGCACACGCAGTCCCACAAGCATCTGAAGGCGGCCGGATAGAGAGCGGAGACCCGGACGAAGAGGAGGAGCTGGATATTCATCTGCGCCGCGATCCATGGCTGGTACGTCGCATGCGCTTCACATCATACATTCATGGTGACTCTGTACCGCTGTAGGTAACAACTATACATTCACTATCAGCTCTGCACGTCTCGTACCAATATGCGACTGCCTTCCCCACTTTCATGAGTGTCAACCTGTTCGTGGCCGGCGTACCCTCAGTCGCGTTCCGTATACTTAGCCGCAGTGGCATGACGCTTGGCTACAACACGACAATCAAGCGACTGCGAAGCCTTGCGATGGATGCCAGCCACGAGATCCGACGCATTGGGGCTTGCGCGGAGCATGCACCTCTGGAAGGCGCACTGCTATGGGATAACGTGAACAAGAACAAGCGTGTCGAACAGACCACGCTTGCACACCAGGTGAGTTGTTTGCATATGAGTGACTGGTCAGTATGCATTCTCACAATGCACCTTCAGAATATCATGCAGAGTGGAACCGCGGCGACATTCGTGAGGCCCGTGAACGTCCCCCCAGGTGCCCTGAGGCTCCAGCCGTGGCTCGACAATATCAGGAAGAAGGAGCGCCTCCAGCTGACCGTGAAGCGCCTCCGCGAAGACATCGACTGGTCCCATATCCGAGGAGTGGGCATCGGCACCATTTTACGCACGTGGTTGCGCTACATCCCTCAGTTGTCACGACACCGCGCTGCTGTGGAGCGCATCTTCACGGAGACGCATGCAAAACATAAGCTACCCCTTCGAAAGAGCGACATCTATTCGCTGCGATGCTCCGGAATCGACGAGTCGACGACGGTTGGAACTTGGGAGCTTCTGCAAGATCTCATCAAGGACCAGCTCTCGATTCCCCTCGAGTGGCTCAACAACTCTATCGTCCTCGCTTGCGGTGATCAGCTCACGGTTCACCGGGTCCGAAAGGTCAAGCTCTTTCGCAAGAAGCCCGGCGAGACCCCTGCAGAACGGGCCGAGCCGTTCCTGCCGCTCATCCAACCCTTCCACATGAAGCTCGCCGAACAGAGGGCGCTGTTCCACCTTGGCTACAAACCAGAATGCCAGGGGAAGCTCGTCTTTGGAATGCACCACGACGCTGTGCTTCTCGGTCGCGAGAACGTCAAGAAAGAGGACTTCTACCCTCGCCATGCATTCTTATCCGATCGCTTCGACGCTCTTGTGCTGGAGGCTCTCCGGTACGTCCCGCGCGGTGTTTTGATCTCTCGTACGATGTCCTAAACTCAGTTGCAATAACAGGCTTGTCTGCGAAGAGAAAACCAGCGTCCAACAGCCTGCCGACATGGCCTTTCTCGAATCAATCCATAAGTACTTTGGTTCTGGAGGTCAGCTCGCGTCCTGTTCCTTCGAGGAGCTCTCCGACATGGCCGGCATCGTGTATGAAAGGTACATGACGAACCGGGCATACGACGATGCCAGCAAGTCGTCCTCATGGCAGTCCGATGCTGATCCTCGCAGGTACGGTCCCAAGACGGAACATCAACCGCGAGGTGCCACCGCGGGTGATGACATGCCGCCTGAGGATCCAGAGTGGACGGGCGATGCGGTCCTGCGCAACGACATCGCGTTCATGCGCCTCATGTTCTGGTACCTCGAATTTTGTGTCGCTGTTGCCGAAGGAGACCCCGGACGTGTATGTGAGATCATCAAGGTATGTCAGCTGATATCCATAGATGCGGCATGTTCACTGACCGCACGTATGGTCTCTTCACTGCCATCAGCTTCTCCGGTTCTCGTTCTGGGGTGCTGGGTGTACCAACTACGGAAACGAGCTCCTCGAGCTCGCCTGCTGCTTCATGTACGAGTTCCTTAAGGAGCTGAAGGAGGCGATCCTCAACAACTACTTCGTCAACCCATCTGGTCGCCCTGGTCATTGGCACGAGCTCGATCTCCTTCAGGAACACTTCAACTACTGGCTGAAGCGACTCTTCAACACAAAGAGTCTCGACTTCGACTCGCCGTTCCTCAGGGACGTCATCGGACTAAACTTGCGCGGCTTCTGTGATCTCCGCGGTTTCATGCTGAAGTTCTTCGGACTCAAGAGCCCCGGAAAGTCACACACAGACGCTGACAACACCGCAGATATCGACCGCCTCGGTGATCACTACCGAACCAACGGTGTCCTCAGGTTCCACGTTGGACGCAATCAACCCTACCATGTTGAAAACGAGTTCGCCCTCGGTATGGACAAGCTATATGCCGGTCAATTGCAGACATTCCTCGAGCGCACGACGGCAGATGGTAGCAGCGTGAATGACGATGTTCTCGGAGTACGTACACATTACATGACCACCTGTCGCAGCGGACTGACGACATCATTTACGTAGCGAGATGGTGACGCTCCCAGTCTGCAAACGGATGCCTCCAGCCCTGCCGCAGATCCGGACGCAGCTCCTCCTCCAGCCGACTTCCTCGTCACAGATTCAGGCGGTATCCTTCGCGTTGACGCTGCAATTAGCGAGTAAGTGACCCGAAGTTACTGATCAGTTCGATGCTCACCTATGACCTTGACTTTCCCCCTTTCTTAGTGCTCTTGGGGACAGCGGTCTCTTCGAGTGATGCCTGATTTTCCTTGTTGTTGGATGCCTTCGTCGCGGCGCGTATCCTCTTGCATGGTTGTGGCGCGTTGGTGCTTCCTTGCCACTTCTGTCCCATCTGTTGTGTGCGATCGTCCGGAACTAAAGCGTGTGTATGTATATTAGTACCCTTGTTCACTCGTTGTTGGTATGAATAACCCACTCGTTGAGGGTGTCTCAGACACCTTTGGAGCTTCGCTGCTAGCTTCGAGTAGCTCTGCATCGGACGGCGGCTCCGCCTTCGGCTTGACAATCAAGTTCAGCTTCGGTAGGACGCGTGCAGTTCCCTAGAACATGGGAACATTAGTCGTGATCAATTGACAATACGCACACCAAGAGCATCAAGCTCACTGGTGGTGGGTCTATCTCGCAGATCTCGTCATGATCGACAGGCTTGTCGATGTACATCTTGTCGTACTCCACCAGCATGTCTTGGAGATAGTCATAGAGTACCTCTCCGCATTCTTCGAGGTAATCCCACCTCCCGATAACCTCCCGGAAACGCTCCGGAGTGGTGCACACGTGGATTTTTTCGCTGAGCAGTGTTATGAGGTACGTGGGAAGGAAGGCACAAGGGGGCTCGTCATGAGATGGAGGACAGAGCACGCGCCACTGTTGTTCACGCCAGTGCGTAAGAAGGCGGACTACAGAAGCCTTCATCGTCTTGTTGGGTGCCAGATGTGTTCCGTCAGATCGCGGGACACACATCTGCGGTGGCGCGATGGCCTCGAAGTGCACCCTCCAGGCAAGATTCAGAGCATCGTCGGCAGAGGCTTCAGGTTCCGGATCATGCAGACTGCAACAGGGATGCGGTCGCTCGAAGGGCTCATCGTTGTATGCGCAGTGGAGTTGGCGGGGGCACAGAGCTGGAGTCGCATTGAGGAGGTCGATGATCACTTTGGGAGAGCGGGCGCGGCGTGCTTGCTCTTCCTTCTGCGTCTTAGTCTTGATCTCGGCGGCGGGGATATTGCGCGTCCAGGAAGGAGCCAGAACATAGACCAGACCTTCAGAACCGTCGCGCGAGACTCGTCCCGCTTGTTGCACCAACCTGGAGTAGCCGCCGAGGTCGCCCGAGAGAAGGATGACCACGCGCGTAGCGTGCACGTTGAGACCATACGTGCAGGTATCCGTGACGATGCCGATGCGTGTGATTCCCTGCTCCATGCGCGCCTTGAACTTCTCCCGGTACTCGACGTCCATGAGCCTGTTGCACGGCATGACGACGAGGTCGCGACCCTCCAGATCCTGGGGTAGACGCGAGTCCATATCCAAACCAATGCGATATCCGAGCTCTATAGTTTCGCAGAAGATGAGAGTGCTCGGGATCTCCGCTGCAGATGAGATGGAGCGCGGGATGAGAAAGCTGAGATCAAGGAAGCGGTATCCGGAGACGGAGTGTTCGAGGAAGCGGGGGATAAACTTCACATTGTGCCGGTCCAGCGTGTAACGAGCGTCCACGAAGTATCCCGGTCGAAAGCCAAGATCGCGCGAGATAGCCCGAGTCTCTGCCAGAGTTGCAGTCCCAGTGAAGCCAGCCCAGGTTGTACGCGAAGAGAGACGTGAGCGCATGAAGACAGCGGCTTGGTAAGCTTCCAACCAGACGGTGGGATCGTTCCTGTTTGCTAGATGGATCTCATCCATCAAGAACCAGCGGATGGCGGGGCGGATTTTGCTGGAGATGATGGCTTGCAGTTTGTCGTTCTTGAGCATCCAAGGTGTCACGACGGCGATACGGACGTCTTCTCCAGCAGCTATCTCAGACAGCAGATCCCGGTTGCTGTACCGAGCACGTCGGAGGGTGTCCTCGTTTATTGCGAGAGCGCACAGTCCATACGAGGCAAAGGTCTGTGCCTAGAGGTCCGGGCATCAGCTCACGACAGATATCGTCCCCCGGGCGCAGCCCGGTGTTGGAAACAGGCAAGGGCACGAGCGGCGGCGACGATGAGCGAGGCTGGCGGGATTACAACACTTGAGATTCAGCGCTAACTACGCGTACATTGAGTAGCTACTCCGAGATTAAAGTTTCGGCTCTTTCCGAGCTGTACAGTACCGGGAGCCATCGGACCGCACCTCCGCACAACGGGTGCTGGGGTTACTTCCAACACGCCCCTTAAGCCCAGCACCGTGCCGCTAGAAGAGTCGGATGACCTCAGGGCTGCCACCAGACTCAAGTCTGGCAGTGCGCGCATGAACGCGCCCCTCCGACGAACCATCGTCTCCATCTCCATCGTCTCCACCAGTCTTCTTCGGCTTGACGAACATTTTCGGAGTAGGGCACTCACGAACGTAGTGGCCAGCACCACCGCAACGGTGGCAGGTGACCTCCGAGCGGGCGACATACGCACTGAGCCCCGACGTGTCCATGACGCTAGATTGGGCACGTGCGAGCTGGGCCTCGAAGCCGGTGATCCGAGTTGTGACGTCCTTGATCGTGAGCGAATCGAAGGGAAGTGATTCGAGCTGAGTGAGGACGGGGGCGTACTGCGGGGGGAGGCCCTCAGTGATGACGAGGATCGTGTCGACAACCGTGGCAGGGCAGGGGGTGTGAGAGAGCTCAAGAGCTCGAGAACGGACACGGCCGATCCAGCTAATGGCAGACTCGCCCTCGGTCTTGACCATGCGAAGGAACGAGCGACGGAGGGAGAGGGCGGAGTTGACAGAGGAGGAACGATGTACCTGTTCGAGTCCTTCCCACATTTCGCGAGGGTTTTCCATGCCCATGACGAAAGGCACTTGGGAGGGGTCGATCGCGAGGATAATCTTCGACCTCGCTAACTCCCGCTTCTTCTGCAGCGTCTGCATGCCCTTTGGACCCTTCGGGAAGAGCTCCTCGGTCGGCACCTCGGATACGGGCCGGACGACGTCGTAGAGGTCGAGCGCGGTGAGGACGGCGGTCATCTGGATGCGCCAGATCTCGTAGTTACCCTCGATCAGCCGCATAACGCGGTGTTCGCTGGAACTGGGCTTTTCGTCCATGTTGAGGGAAAGGGGGGGGGGACGGAATAGGGAGAAGCAGAGTAGGGACTGTGGTGCTCGGTGTCGAAAGAAGCGTAGTCGAACTGCGGTGGCTCGGGAGGTTACCGACCGTTTGCGAGCGGTTGAGAACGAAAAAGCGACGAGGACAGCAAGAACGAGCAAGTTAAGCTGCAGGGCTCATAACCTGTTGGAAACAGGCAAGGGCACGAGCGGCGGCGACGATGAGCGAGGCTGGCGGGATTACAACACTTGAGATTCAGCGCTAACTACGCGTACATTGAGTAGCTACTCCGAGATTAAAGTTTCGGCTCTTTCCGAGCTGTACAGTACCGGGAGCCATCGGACCGCACCTCCGCACAACGGGTGCTGGGGTTACTTCCAACACCCGGTTCACCTGTTGTTCTGTAAGTATCTTCGTAGGCACAATGACGAGTCCTATTCCTCGCTCTTTCCGGGACTGTGCCATCAGGAACGGCGCTGCCATGACGGCGGTCTTCCCCATGCCCGGCGCGACAACGAGGAAGAGGTCCGAGCCTTTGACCAAGCTCAGTCCACAATTGAGTTGAAACGGACGTATTGACGAGAGGTGACACTTGTCTTTAAGCTCCTGTTCAAGCTCTTCGCGCGAAACCGAGTCGGGCATGGTGAGACTCGATACTGCAGGAACTTCAAGGCGAAGGGATGAAGTAAGACACGCGCGTCCGAGCATGTGAGCGCGTAGGCGCCATGCTTCAAAGTCCGACCTTTCCCACCAGCCAGAATTCGCACTCAGAGGTTCTCACGGTACATGTCTGCGACCCCCCCCCCTCACGTAGTACAAGCCTACCAAACACGACAGATCTCCGCTCCCCACCTCAGCTCTCCGGCTAGAGCTCCGACAGGAAGAGAGCGATACCACACCCCCACTGCGCCATTAGTTATAGATCCCTCCATACTTGCCAGGTCCCAGCAAACCTGGTTGACATCACAACCAATGGGTTAACCACAACATCCAGCCCAGCAGTCATAATCAGCGCCAAACCCCAACACCCACCATATAAATACTAAGCAAAGTAGTAGCTGTAAGATACACAACCCACAACGCACAGCCTATATAAATAGCCAGCTATAACTAACCACTTTCAAACTCAACGAACGTGTATCGCCTGCTGCAAAAGCTCGTCCAACGTCTGCAAGCAAGCAAACGCACACCATCATCAGCACACTCCACACGTCTCAACATCCACAACCCGAGAAAACAACGCACCTGGTCCATCTCCTCCAGCTGCTTGAACGTGCTCGCATATATATTCCTGATCTCCGGGTGCAGCGCCTGCGCATCAACCGGCCTCCCAAACAGCATCTCCTCCACCGGGTCCAGCGGCGCATGCTCGGGTATCTTCTTGTTCAGCGCCGCGCGCATCTCGATGACCGCCATCATCTGGTCCAGCCCAAAGTCGTTCTTCGGCAGCACCAGCCGAGGCTTGTGCTCCCTGTGCGCGTTCGGCGAAGGCATCGTCGCGGTCGGGGGACGCGGCGACGACGGCGTCGCCGTCCTGTAGTCAGACACCGCGGACGCGAACGACGGCTGCCGCTCGTGCGGGACTGGGAACCCTCGTGCACGGCTGCTCGCGGTCGGCGTAGCAGTGTGCGAGCGCGAGTGCTCGGACTCCCCAGGGCTCGCTGTGCGGTAGCTCGACAGCCTCGACACCGTCGGCGAACCGACACGCTGGTTGTGTCCGGGAGACGACACATTGCGGCCGGCGTCGCGCGCAGTAGGAGTCGCCGTCCGAGAGGTCGACGTATCAGGGGAAGACTCGTTCGCCGAGTACGCCGAGTCTGTGCTCGACCGCAGAGAGTCGACGGTCTGTCCCGAGGACGACTGCGACAGAGGCGCACGACCGGTCTCCTTCTCGTGCCTGATCTTGCTCAACACACGGTCGAGCTTCGCGCCGAGGCCGTCCTTGCCGTGGGCGAGCACACCGTGGAGCAGGTCGTCGCCAGAGTGGTTGGACTTGTGGCCCATGGGGCCGACTTCGCCGCGCCACTCCTCCTCGACGATGTCGCTGATGTCGTACGTCTCACCATCAGGCTCGACATACGAGTAGCGCATCTTGTCGTCGACCTCGTAGCGCGAGCTGCGGATCATGGCGTTCCCAGGCAGGAGAACGTCCAAACCGCGCGCCGAGTTTGCTTGGGCGGAGAGGATCGCTCGCTGGTTTGCACGTGTCGCAGCGCGCTGAGCAGCGATGATCTCCTGCTTGGACAGCTGACGCTTGGGCTCGTCCCTCTCGGTGGTGTCCGACGCCGTGCTGGAGCTGGCGACAGAGTCGCGCAGTTGCTGCAACGCAAGCTCGTCAAGCGGGGCCGAGGAGCGGTGGCGGGAAGAGGAATTGCGGTACGCAACTGCGCGACGGAGGATGAAGACGGGGTCGTCTGGCCTGACATCGTCCACGGAGCCGAGGAGCAACTGGGCCGAGTCGATGGACCGCCGCTTGCTGTCGCTGAACCTGCGGTCGACCTGCCGGTACGCAGGAGGGCGGGGGAAGGCCTCGATGACCTTGGTTGAAGGTGGCCACAGCTCGCGCTCTGCGCACACCATCAGCGGAAACCCACGGTACACAATCACGCAACGCCTGACCTTTGCCGTTGATCTCGACTGCAAGACTGTACCTCACCCGCGTCGAACTCCGCCGCTTCGTCTGCTTGTCCTCGATCTCGTCTCCGCCATCCACGACGCCGTCCGGGATGCCGAACCTGTCCAAGCCCTGCTCGATGACCTCCGCAACGGTAATATTCTTGGGGAACACGAAGATCTTCTTGCGCATCGTCTGCGAGATGCCCGGGGAGGGGACCTGATTCGCCTGCGGCCGGTTCCTAAGGGTGTTCTTGAACACGATCGCCTCCGTCTGCGGGTCGAACACCATGTCGTCCGGGAGGTCGTCGGGGTAAATGACGAGCTGCAGGCCGAACCTGAAGGAGGGTGAGCTGAAGCGCTCTGCGGGGACCGTGTTTCCCCCGGCGGTGGACACGGAGAGGAACTGCCCACGTCCGCGGCCGTCACCGTCGCCATCGACGCTCTCCGCGAGCAGAGTCTCGTCCCCATCCTCAGTAAGGCTGTCATCAGCGCGCCCTCTGCGGTTGAGGTAGAACTTGACCTGCGAGTCGTCGCTAAAATCGTTCATCGACAACTTCTTGATGGCGGGGTGCATCGAGAGATTGCTCGCGACGGAGCTGATACTGCCCACGCTGCTCCGCTTGACCTTTGGGATCTCCATCGCGGCCTCGACGAGCGACTCGAACACGCCGAGCGGCTTCTCCTCTGGGCGCAAGACGGCGGAGGAGCCTTCGACCTGCTTGATCGTGAGGTAGTAGTCGTTCTCGTCTTCGCCGGCGGGAAGACGGAAGCGCTGGATAGCCTGGCGAACGAGGTCCGACGCGGTGGTCGAGTTGTTGAGCAGCACGGTCTTGAAGGTGGCCTCGGTCTGCAAGTGATCGCCTGCAAAGACACGGACGACGCTGAGGTCGGGGAGACCGACGCCCTGGCCGTCCATCGCGGTGGGTGACAACACCAACGAACCAGGACGGGGTCGCGGGCCACCAGCGGAAAGGCCGGAGGTGGAGCTCGCGGACGAGCTGAAGGACATGGAGCCCTGGAGGACAGCCGAGGCCGATTGGAGACCGTACGAGGGCTGCGCCTCGGGCGGAGAAGAGGGCGAACGGTTGAGGTACTGCTGATAGAGAGCCTGCTGTTGCTGGTCGCGCTGGCGGAGGGTGGAGGCATGCTGGGAGATCTGTGCCTGGACGTTCGGGTCGCGGCCTGGCAGACTCTGTGTGTCCTCCTGCTGTGGCGAGACAATCTGCTGCTGCTGCTGCTGCACGGACTTGCGCGGGTCGGTAGAGTTCTTTTGCTGCTGCATGAGCATGGCCTGCTGCTGCTGCTGGCGTGCGTTGGCAGTGACGGGGGAGCTACCCTCGGGCGAGGTGAGCGGGGACGTGCGCATGGACCTGCCCGACTCCTCCGACTCGCGGGTGAGCGATTCGGTGCTGGCGGCGCTGCCAGTGTCTGACTTGTCCTTGCCTTTGTCCTTGTCCTTCTTGCGTCCGAACAAACCGCCAAAGACTCCGCTCTTCTTCTTCTTGTCCTTTTCCCTGCCGCTCTCGTCGTCCGTGGTGTCCTGGCCGCCGCGGTCGCGGTCTTTGCGGAGCTTGCCACCGGACTTTGAGGCGGCATTGGCATCGCCGACGGAGACGGTAGAAGTGACCCTTGCGCGGGGGGCGCCACCCGGATTGAGGTTGGCCTTCTTGCGGGCAGCTTCTTCGAGGGCCTCGATCTCTTCACGGGTGCGCTTGCGCTCCTCGGACTGCTGATGCATGATAGCGCTGGGGAGCAAGGGACCGCCCTGTGCGGAGGCGGCGATGTCGTCTGCGCGGGCGACGGGAGGGGTCATGGTGAGTTTGCGGGTCTCTGTGACCTGAGCAGGGTCGAGGTTGCGGTTGGGAGATGAAGGGGAAACGGGCGGGGCCTCGTCCTGCATAATGATGAGCTTGTCGCGGGCTGGTTGGGTGCGGAGAGGCTGTACGGGATTCTGGGAAGCGGGATGGTCGGGATGGCGCGAGGGGTCCTCTGTTTGGATCTGAGCGGGCTGCTGCTGGAGGCGCTCGCGCTGCATCTCCTCTGCAGCACCATCCTCCCAGCTCATACCGTCGTCTGGCTCGTTGAGACGGGGAGTGTCGCCGCGGATCGTGCGCTCGCGCTCCTCCCATTCCTCTGCGAGCTCGGGGTCCTCGTCGGAGTAGTCCTCGTCGTCCCACTCTACGTCCTCGTCCTCTTCCTCGTCGTCGTTCCAGATAGCGGGCGCGTACCTGTGGACACCGAAGGCGTACCTGAAGCGGACCCCCCTGGGCTGCTGCGGGGCGGGGTTGTGACCGGGAGAGGGGGAGGGGGAGTGGGCGTGATTGGAGCCGGCGCGGGAGGAGAGGAGGCGGTCGCGGGACTCTTGTAGTTCGGCCTGTGTAGCGGACGCGAGCTGGAAAGACCAGAGTAAGAAATAGTGGGAGAGTTGGGAGAGAAAGGGAGACGGACATCGACGTTGCGGTGCTTGTTGAGCCTCGCGAGACGCTCAAAGGGAGTCTCGATGTTCTCTGCAGGGATGTAGCCAACTTCCTGTGTCTTGAGAACACGGACGAGCCACCAGTAGCTGTTTGAGTCGTCCATCAAGAAGAGGGAGTCGCCCTTTACGACGTTTGCCTGGCCCTCTACGGTGGCGGCGAAGGAGTGCAGGGCATAGACAAGATCGAAGTCGATAGATTCGTTGGGGATGGAGAGGGAGGAGGAGCCGTCGTCGTCGTCCATGTAGTCGAGGTCCCTGTCCTCGCCGTCGGAGTCGTCCTCGAGGACGGAGTGCTCCTCGTCGGAGGGGTAGGCATGGTCGGCGTGCATCTGGTGCTGGGCGAGGTCGTCGGACATGGCTGGAGGTTGGGGTGGGTATCAGAGAAAAGAGCGATGGCTAGCACCAGAGAAGAACGAGCGGCGGCGTTCCAGCGAGCGGCGGCGATCCAGAGCAGCGACCAGGACGACGAGTACAGTGTGCACCTCGCGAGTCGCTTGGACAGAGCACTTGCTGCACTTGTCGTGCTCGAGCGCCTGACTGTCCACGTGGGCGCACGTGCCAGACGCGACGCGGGCAGACTCGGAAGGGGACGGAGCGCTGGCAGTGGGTGCCGAGGGGACGCGGCAGAGACGCGCGGGCGCCGGGTGGGTAGACTTTGACGCGACTGCGACTGCGACTGCGACTGCGACGACCTGCCCAGCTCTGCCCAGCTCTGCCCCGACGTCGTCTCCCTCGCCCCCGTCCGCTCACGCCCAGCCACGCCCCGCGCGTCGTGTAGTTGGTCGCACCCGGTGTGCATGCGTCCGCCATGCTCCCAAAGGTCGCCAACACTCTCATCCACCACACCCACAGGGCCGTCGTCGCCGTCCAGAACCAGACTGGCCACGCCCTCCGCAACTGCCCTCCAGTCCTCCTCGGGCTCCTCGACCGCCGTAGCTGGCTGGGGCTCCCCCGTCTCTGGCGGCTCTTCCCACTCCGGTCCCGGCCCCTCCAAGTTCCATGCAAGCGGTCGTCTCCAGTCGACGCACAATGTCAGTCCCTGCTTTCCACATACACCCGTCTGCCCCCATTAAACTCTATCTTTGTACAGGGAACGCCGGTCACGTCCTCCAACGTCCGCGATCGCGTAGAGAAGCTCAAGGCCTTCCGCGTTCCTTCTGCCCAGCACCGCTCCCATCTCCCCGCAGACGCTTCTTCCGACGGCTTCCCAGCTCGTCCGCTCCGGCTTCGGCACCTATGCCACTCTCATCAACACTCTCACTGACCGTGACTATGAGAATCACGAGACCGTCCGTCGCGCAGAGGCCCGCCTCCGTCGACGTCGTCGCGCCGGCCTTGACGAGAACGCGCTCGACGAGGAGAACCGCATTGCCAGTCTCAGAGGTGATGCTCACTTCAAGTCTGCCCTCGCCCTCTTCCAGACTGCCGCTGCCGGCCCCAACTCCAAGTTCCCTCTCCAGATCTACAACAAGCTCCTCCGTTCGTGCGCTCTCCACGCAAACCCTGACGCCGCTTCCCTCGTCTACTCCCACCTCGAGAAGCGCACCGACATCGTCCCCGACGCCCAGACGTTCATCAGTCTCATTGAGACCTATGCTGGCCGTCACGATGTCCAGGGCGCCGAGCGCATGTTCACCAACTTCAAGGAGGCCTCGCGTTCAGACCGTGTACAGTGGACTTGCGATGGCGTGGCAGCGGCTGAGCCCTCCTCCCAGGGCCTCGATCAGCGTGCTTCCCAAACCGCCGTATGGAACGAGATGCTCGCTGCCTACTTCCGCTGCGGCCAGGCCGCTGACGCTCTTGGCCTCCTCGAGCAGATGATGGACACCTCTGCTGGGGAGACCTTCCGCTCCGCTGAGACCCCGCTGCCCACCTCGTCTACCTTCTCGCGTGCCATTGCTGGCTTCTGCCAGGCCGGCGACGTCTCCACCGCCTTGAAATGGTTTGAGCGTATGCTCCAGCAGGACACCGTTTCCGGAAGCCCTCACCAGTCCACCCGTGTGCCCCACCGTCCCGATCCGTCGACCTGGACCACCATGTTCGACGCCCTCGCGGATGAAGGCATGGTCGCCGAGCTCAACCGTCTCTTCGCCCGCTGGATCAGCATCTCTGCTCAGGAAGGCGCCGCCGTCTGGAGCGACCACCGCGACTCGGTGCTCGCGGCGAACCTCAAGTTTATGGACTCGCGCGCCGATCTCGAGCAGACCAAGGCCACGAGCTTCTCGACTTCCTCGCCGACCATGTCCTCGCCTGGGAGATCGAGGGTGCCCACTTCACCTTCTACCGTGACACCTCTCGCACTCTCTGCCAGCGCCTGGTCATGCAGTACTGGAACCGCGGCTTCACCGACCAGGCACTCGACCTTGCTTCGCGCATCGCTGCTCGTCAGCTCCAGGTCATCCACCACGGTCAGACGGAACACCTCTTCGACGCGACTCAGTCCCAGCGGCGCATCGAGGGCACTCGTCGCTTCGCTACGGACCTCACGACGGACATCATGGGCAAGGTCGGCGCCAGCGCGCCGTTGTCAAGCCTCCTCCGGCTCTCGGCTCTCCTCACGGACGTGGGTGCTTTGGTGCCCAGCCACCTCTCGGAGTCCTGCCTCAACGCTTACGCGCTCCAGCGTGCGAGCCCCACTCTCTCGCTCACCACGAGGGAATGGGAGGCGCTCCTGGAAGTCGTCGTCGCCAGCGAGACGGACTCTTCGGCTATCCTGAACACCCTTGTCGACGATCTCCTCCAGCACTCGGCCGACGTCGCCGCATTCAGCGACGTCGCGAAAAACCACCTCGTTCGGAGCCTCTCCTGGCATGACGCCAACTCTGCGCGCCTGCTCGCTCAGTTCGGGGAGCCCTTCAGCTCCCGCTACGCTGAGCTCCAGCGCATGCAGGAGTCCTCGTCTCCCGCGATCTCGGCACACTCGTTCGACGCCCAGACTCCATTGGAAGAGGTCCCCGGCTCGCCCTTGCACTCCGTTTCCTCCGGCCGCATCGACACCGCCCACAGCCAGTCTGTCGGCGAGTTCTACCCCGGTGGCAACAAGGCAGCCGTCCTCACGGCGTTCAGGCGGTTCAAGTCCGGCGCGGACAGGGGTATCTACCCCCGTCCCATCGTCCTGGCCCGTCTCGTCAGCGCGCTCGGTCGCCTCGGCGAAGTCGACAAGATCTACGACGTCTACGACGCCGCGCAGGTCGTGCTCAACTCGCTCGAGACCGCGAAGCACTGGCAGACGCAGGGCTGGTTCCTCATCGAGGACCACATGATCATCGGACTCGCACACGCCGGGGACCTCGAGGCCGCGCACGCACACCGGCAGCGCATCCTCCAGCAGGGCGGCGTCCCGTCCGCCGATGCGTACGGCGCGCTCATCCTGCACGTCAAGGACACCACGGACGACACCTCGAACGCGATGGCGCTCTTCCAGGAGTCGCAGAGCCTCGGCGTCACCCCGAACATCTTCATGTACAACACCGTCATTTCCAAGCTCGCCAAGGCCCGCAAGGCCGACCACGCCCTCCAGCTCTTCGAGGACATGAAGGCGCGCGGCGTCCAGCCCACGTCCGTCACGTACGGCGCGGTTATCGCCGCGTGCTGCCGTGTCGGCGACGCGGCCTCGGCAGAGCTGCTCTTCCAGGAGATGACGGCGAGCCGACGTTCAAGCCCCGCGTTCCTCCGTACAACACTATGATGCAACTCTACACGCACACCAAGCCGGACCGCGCGCGCGTGTTGCACTACTACAATGAGCTCTTGGCTGCTCGCGTACAGCCTACGGCACACACCTACAAGGTACATCGTCTCATATTTCGTGCGCAGACTTCACGCTAACGTGCCTCCCATAGCTCCTCATCGACGCATACGGCTGCATCGAGCCCGTCGACCTCCCGGCCATGGAGAAGGTCTTCCAGGACCTCGTCGCAGACTCCTCCGTCTCCGTGCAGGGCACGCACTGGGCAGCGCTCATCAATGCCTACGGCTGCGTGCACAAGGACCTCGACAAGGCGCTCCAGACCTTCGACTCGATCGCAACGCACCCGTCGACGAACCCGCGCAACGGCCCCATGCCCGACGCCGTCGTCTACGAGGCCCTCATCAACACGCTCGTCACCCTCCGCCGCATGGACCTCATGCCGACGTACATCGAGCGCCTCCACGCTAGCGGCGTGCACATGACGGCGTACATCGCGAACCTCCTCATCAAGGGCTACGCGTCCGTCGGCGACATTGAGCGCTCGCGCGAGATCTTCGAGTCCCTGCAGGACCCGCAGGAGGGCGTCGCCGCGCCGCACAACCACATCCCCCACCAAAACAAGCAGGCGAGCGCCGCCCCGGTGCCCGCCAGCGCACCTGTATATCGTGAGGTACGTGGGCCTCCTGTATCCGCTTTGACGATTTCGTCCTGACTTGAATTGTGCTTGCAGCCCTCGACCTGGGAAGCTATGGTCCGCGCCGAACTCGGCAATGGGCACCGCGACCGCGCAGTGTCGCTGCTCCAGCGGTTACAAGCGCGTATGTTCCCGCCCGCGGTCTACCAGCGGATCAGCGGGATCATGCTCGACGACTCGGTCTCGCCATGGTCGCTTTCCGACGGGTCCTCGAGCCCCGCGTGAGCTCATCGTGCTCCAACCGCCATCGCTGTCGATATCGCAGGTATACATAGGGATGTGACAGGCCGCGCCTGCACCCGTGTTGTGCTGTGCTGTGCTGTGTGTACCGTGCCGTCTGTGTCGGCCCGACTGACTGACTGACTGACTGTAGTGCGCCATGCTTTCGCTCATTGTATCATACATCATCGCAACGTCCGCCGTGCTCCAGTAGGGATATTGTATCACTAGTAGTAGTATCTATCGTGCCCCCGCCGCCCTTCCTCCTCCCTCGCCTCCCCCTTCCCCCCATCATCCCTCTCCCTCTCTCAGCGGCGCGGGCATCTCCATTATCCGTATGTTCTCGTATAGCTAGACATAGAGTTCCTTAGTTACGCCATTCATTCCACGACACGCCACACGCCCCCGCATGCTTGCATCTTGCGTCATCTCTCTTATCGCTCTGACCTCAGTGCTCACGACGTCCTTGCATACCACGCCACGATAAAACGTACAGTACACGCATCCCAGTAGTAGTAGAGCTGTAAGCTCACCCTCGCGCAATAATCCCCCTTCTCTCGCCCTTGACTTGTGTGCGTCCGAATAATTGTGGCATTGGACTCAGGTGCCGCCCACAACGTCCCCTTTCAGAGTCGGTTGCGGCTCTCGCAACATCTGAATGGTCGAGGACACGTCAGAGCCAGCTATATGGAAGGCGCGGACGAGACACTCACAAGCCGAATGGGTGCGGGGGGTCCGTGGTAGTTGGGATTGTCGTTCCCGATTAAGTCCTCCGCTATGACCTTGTACCCCGCCGACTCGTAGAACTTCCACGCGTCCCCGGTGATCAGGTACGTCGCCCGTCCCTGTGCGTCGGCCTGAAATGTGCCGTTCAAATATTCATGGTGAGCATTGCCTCCAACTTGAGTGTGTACGGGGCTGTCTCGCACCTCGTCGTGGACAGCACTGACAAGAGAGCTCTCGCATACCCGCGTCCCTGCATGGCTGGCACAGTCCCGAGGCCCTCGACTTCGAACATGTCCTCCGCCTTCTCCCCGAATGCCGCCTCGATCAGGGTCGTCGCTTTTGTCAAGAACTCGTTCCTTCTCTGTTTGGGCGGTGTGAGCTGTCGCATCCACAATGCAGGAGGGATGAGGAGCGCGCGACGCACCTTGCGCACTTCCCCAGAGCGCAGCATTCCCAGGAGACGCAAGATCCATGAGAACGGGGGCTTGTGCTTGTTATCTCCTGCAGCACCGCTTCGCCTGGGAGTCAGCATGCCGCCGAGCAACCTCAGAGTGATTGGGACGCACTAGTAGATGAAGGAGGTGCCATGGTCGACGGTACTGATCCTTCCACGGTTTACACAGTCAGCAAACCGAGTGGCGAGATCAAGCCACTGGCGGGCATGGTATAGCATGGGGCTCTCAGCTTCCTATCCATCGAGAAATACGTGAGCACACCTCCACTGGGGACTTCAAGAGCAGATGTACAACGGACCTTGAAGTAACGCATCGTCGAATCGTTGGTAAAGGCCTTGAAGACCCCATTGACGGCTCTTGGGATGTCGCCTGTAGCAGTCGTCGTGTTCGGGTCAATACGACGACTTCCGTTAGGGATCAGGATGCTAAGTACCACGTACGGTATTGCAGTGGCTTGACTTCGACGTCATGTTCCTTGAGGTACGCGAAGGGTTTCTTGCCCGGCAACAGAGTCCAAGTCGACTCGTCGCTCGAAGATTCGGCCATGGGTAATCTGTAAAGTTGACGAGGGGATGAAGGAAGCTGGGATGTGCGTCTCCCTGGAGCATTTGTCCGGGGTCTATGACAAAGGCGTCATAACTTGCACTCCATGCGGCTCGGTGCAAGATTGCGTTCGAAACTGCGATGTACTGCGGATTTGCAATGACGTCTTCTCAGACGACCGCCTTCTATCGCCTTTGACTTGAGTGCGTTGCCGCGGAACGCAAGACTGGCCCGAACTGTCCACAAAGTTTCCACCACTGCATTCCATGAAGATGAAATACCTGCACATCTAGACGGTCTATGTATGCCATACTCGGCGAGGACATGGGTATACTTAATCATCCTTTATGGGTCGGCTGCGGCATCCGCATCATCTGGAGGTCAAGAGCGTATCCCGTCAGATGCGACATTGATACGGTCACTGGCGACGCGGAACGCGCAAAAGAGACACTCACAAGACGAATAGGGCCTGGGGGTCCGTGGTACTTCGGATTGTCATTGCCAAACCAGTCCTCCCCTATCAGCTTGTACCCCACCGATTCGTAGAACTTCCACGCGTCCCCAGTGAGGACGAACGTCGCCCGTCCCTGCGCGTCGGCCTATTAGAAGTGTCAATGCACAGTACACGTGGTTGTGAGCGTCGCCTCCCATCTGGATGCATGCAGGGCTATCCTCGTACCATGTCGTGTACGACGCTGATCAAAGCTGTCGCATAACCGCGCCCCTGCTTCTCTGGCACAGTCCCGAGGCCCTGGACTTCGAACAGGTCTTCCGAGGCCTTCTCTCCGATTGCGGTGTCGATCAGCGCCTTCGCCTTCGTAATGTACTCATTCTTTCTCTGTTGTCGCGTGAGTGATCCTGGTCAATGAGAGGAGCGATATACTGAGAGGGACGCGCGAACGCACCTTGCGCACTTCCCGGTTGGCCAACGCGTTCACAAGGGACAAGATCCATGAGAACGGAGCCCTCATCTTGTTGTCTCCTGGGACACCGCTACGGCGGGGCCTCGGTATGAGTGTTCGAAGCGAATTGAGAAACGCATGGACGTACTAGTAAAGGAAGGAATCGCCATGGTCCACGGTGTTTATCTTGCCGCGGTTGACAGCGTCAGTGAACCGGGCGACGACGTCAATCCATTGGCGGACATGGTGCAGCCTGGGGTTCTCAGCGTCCTGTACCCACAAAATCATGATAAGCAAACCTCCAGAGGATTAGGGAGGGGCATGCAGCGAATATGTAATTACCTTCAAATAAAGCATTATTGAATCGTCGGCAAACGCCTTGAAGACCCCATCGGCGGTTCTGGGAATGTCGCCTGTACCAATGGTCACATCCGAGTCAAACCAGTGTGCTGCGCTGAAGATCAGGATGCTGACACATACGGTAGCGTAGCGGCTTGACTTTGATATCATCTTCCTGCAGGTACGGGAGGGGTTTCTCGCCCGCCATCAGAGGGGTCAACTCGTCGCTGTAAGCTGCGGCCAAGCATACGGGGACGGTGGGCAAGGAAGCTGGAGTGCCTCTCGCCCTGAGCATCCATTCGGACTTATTATATATCACAAAAGCGTCAGCGGCATGCGTTTCAGGCGGCGCAAGATTGTGTTTGGCGCGATGATGAAATGTGAATTCGTATATGGCGTCCCTTCAGCTCCAGCGTAACAGCCGCCTTCAAGTTCTAGATCTTGCCTTTGACTCATGTGCACTGCCCCGATGAGCAAGACTGGACCACCGCCGACATTACTTACACAGACGAACTCAGCCACCGCCCTCTTTCAGTAAGACGAAGACTCCAGCTGGCACTCTCCGGTGACCGCCAGACCGGGAAAGTCGTGCGTGCTCTCTGAACCCTCGTAGCTCACGCAATTTAACCACAGCAGCCCACAGGATATGTCTGACCAGGACAACTCGTCCGAGGCAGCATGGCACGTGGGTCCGCTCTATGGTCTGCCACCGCTGCAACAGCCCTCGGGAGTCCTTCCTCAGCTGGGCGAATCCCCTACCGATGCCTCTCGTGCTCTCATATCGGATAGGCTGCAGGCCGTCCGGGATGACATCGAGCGTCTTACGTTGTCGGCGCTGTGGAATGCGACTTCACCCATCAACCGCCTACCGAACGAGATATTCTCCGAAATTTTCCTAACCTTCACCAACCCACCCGACGGGGGGTTTCTACCCCTCTGGAGCCTTCGCGCGTCGAAACAGCGAGATGGTCCATGTGCCGACGCGCGCCCGTTTGGTTGGCTGCCCCTCGCCCTTGTCTGCCGTCATTGGTGGGCAGTTACGCGCTCGACGCCCCAGCTCTGGCGCACCATCGAAATCAATGAACAACGTGGTCGTCAAGACCTCCTCCACCTCGCTCTCCAGAGATCAGCGAGTGCCACACTCGACGTCACCTTCTACCGGGCTCAAGAGGCAGTCGCGGCCGCTCCTCTCCTGAAGTCACATGCCGCCCGTCTTCGCAAGCTCACTTTCCCTGAAGCTGACAATGCCGAGCTTCCCTCACTGTTGTCCCTGCTCAACGACGAAATGCCAACTCTCAATCGTCTCACGATTTACGGCGACCTCGTACCGTCGTCCACGCACACGAACCCCACCGCCGCACCTCCAGGGTACCTGCCGGTCCTCCTTCCTCCCAGCCGCTTTCGGTCCTTGACGTATCTACGCCTCTCCTGGGTTGTCATATCGGCTGAGCGCCCTATCCCATCTACTCTGCGCACCTTGTCATTAACAGGCTGCACATTCGAGCATGCCGTTCCCCTCTCCGCATTGCTCAAATCCCTTGAGGAATGTCGTGCCCTCGAGGACCTTTGTCTGGATGGCTTGCCCGTGAATCTGGACGTCGGCCGCACCCCTTCCTCCGTCAAGCTCCCCAGCCTCAAATACCTTGCTATAAGCGACGATCGTGCCTCGCGTATAGCCCACTTCCTCGAGCCACTCCACGTCCCTCGCATCGTAACCTTCTCCTTTTCCGGACAACACAACCTCCCCGACCCCCCACGATTCTCTTCGCTGCTTCCAAGGAGATTCAAAGCGCGTTTCCCCACGTTTACCTCCGTCCAATCCGTCGACATACATATCACGAGCGGCCACATGGAGATGTCGTTCGGCGGAGGCTGTTCACTGAAGCTGGACCAGGGTCCAGGACTCGCATGGGAGAAGAGATGGACATGTCTCAGCGAGCTGCCAGCCATCCTCGATGCTCCGCGGCTCACGCGTCTCTCAATGCGCGGGGACGTCTCCGATGCGGAGGAGGATCACTGGCGTTCTCTCTTCGAGGGCCTCCCATTCATCGAGCGCTTCGAGCTGAGCTGCTACGGCATGGTCGGCAGCGGCGACATCCAGCGATTATTCACCGGTCTCTCTTCCTCTTCTTCTGGCACCCCCGCAGTCAACCCATCCCAACCCGTTGGCATCTCCTTGCGGCATATCACGGTGCACGGCGGTGAATGGAACGACAGTATCATGGACACGCTGAAGTCGTTTTTGACTTCACGTATGGAAAGCCATGCTCCGCTACACACTCTTCATCTCCAGTTCCGCTTCTACAACGAAGCCGAGTTCATGGCAAAGAAAGCTATTTTCCTGGCGGAAGTGGCGCCCCGTCACTCAGGCGGCCCGCTGACGTTCGAAGCAGCTCGTGGATACACTCAGATAGAGGGCGAATCAGAGCTGTCCGGGCTGTCCGACGAGGATGAAGAATAGCCTACACCTACGCACGTTACACTTTATGGGTTTCGAACGCCTTGATCTAATCGTCAATATGGAACATGGGTCTCAGGAGTATTGGGGGTCAAGCAATTCATGTACATTTCCAGAGCGCTTTCGATAACAGCAACACCGTGAATGGCATAAAAGCAGCCGCTTTAAATCTCAATGCCTGCGACGAGGTCCACAGCGTTCTTGCCCAACTTGTCCAAGACGGCCTGGCGGACCTTACTGTAGACTTCATCGTTGAGCACCATGCTCTGATTGCCTGTAGAGTCTCATCAGCATACCCGCAGCCAAGCCGTCGACGATAACAGCGTACGTACCGGCGAAAAACTCGACCTTCTGCGACCCGAAAGTGAAGAATAAGACCTTGTCGATGTTCTGCGAAGCGGAATAGGTGTAGACACCGATCTTGAACATGGCGTTGCCTTGAGCATTGCTGCCCAGAAGCCTTGGTGTCAGGACTCGCACAAATGTGGCGAAGAGACTCAATGACGTACGACGCGACGCCAACCTGGAAGTTGGCCTTGTTGAAGGCCTTGGACGACGAGTCAAAGAGCTTCGTCGCCGCCTCGTTCTTCGCGTCTTTGAGGGACTGGATCATCGTGGTGAACAGTTCAAGTTCTCCGCCAGTGAGGTACGCTCCGGCCAGCTTCAGGAGCAGGTTGTCCACGCTGAAGTACGAGTTTGCGTCGCTCAGCTCGGCCAAGCTACAGGGAGCGCGTCAATTCAGCGCAGGCTGTACGGACAAACCGATGCAAACGTAAACGCACTCGAAAGCCTGGACGACCCAGCCGACGTTCTCCAAGACATACTTGTAGTAGTCGTACCAGGCCTTGGTGGCGTTCTGGCGATCGTGCTGCTTGTTGGCAGCAAGCTGGGCGAAGAGCGTCGAGTTGATCACATCGGACTATGGTCAATATGTCGTCAGCAAATGGCACAGGACCACTAGGACCCGGAGACAACTCGCCTTCATCTGGCCGGAGAGGTTCCCGACGAAGGAGACGGACGAGCCATCAGCGACAGCCGCGCTATCCTGGCCATCAGCGAGGACGACGTGGGTGCGCGGCGCGGCGATCTGGACCTCCTTGATGAACTTGATACGGTCATTGACGGAGAGGGGAGACATGATGTGTAGCGGATGAGCGATAGAAGAGACGGTTTTCAGGAATCAGGATGCGTGCCGGTGAACCTGCTGTTCGTCTGAGGATCCTGTGTGCTTATATACGCCCAAATGACTTGCTCGCCGAGTTCACATGTAGAGCCTCCTACATCGGAGGCTGAACGCGATGGGTCTCAGGAAATACGAGTTGACGGGAGTTCCTGGTTTAGCCACATGGATGGAAGGATGTCGAAGCGCAATATGATTTGGTAGCACCCTCCAACGATATCGGACCGGCGAAGCTGCTAACAATTCGATTCCATTCACAATGGACGTGGAATGTGAACCTTCCAAGCAACCTGTCGATCAGCTATGGCACCTAATAAATGGGACCTTGAACTTACGGTCGTCATGTGGTATCTTAGCCTACCTTCTCCTCGCATCGACAATCAAAGTGCGACGTGGATCAGGGTTGCTACCGGATAGTCTCCATACATTTCAGCTTCGACTTTGCGCCTAGGCTTCAAAGTGAGGCGTTTCGCCGGTGACGTTGACATGGGCACCCATTCCTCCGAACACAGCGTGGCTATCGAAGTGTCAGATACAGCAAACACCGTTGCTTCTCGTACCCTGGTGACGTTGAGGAACCGCCCTTGAGGCCTCGATAAAAGGCAAAATGTCCTACAATATGCAATGAGCCGATGACCGGCACAATGGCGAACACGCACGCACCTCTTGCCGGTGGCTCTTGCTGCACACACGCTGTCAGTTATCTGAAGCGAGCACGACCTGCACCACCCTTGTGCCCCAAAACTTTGGGGGTCACTTACGTCCTGGATCCACTCTGCACATTGAAGCTGTCGAGGCCGCACTCGCTCGGTGACAGAATAAATGCGCAATAAGGTTCGCAGGAGCTCGCAAATCCGTCATCAGGTCAGAGTGAGGCGCGGTAGCACGAAGACCATAAGACGCGCACCCAGCTGATTCCGTACTCGTCATTGCCCGCCGACCCAGATACTGTCCCCACCTAACCCCACCCATATGACGAGCACCCATCTACCCTCGATCGCGGACGATGCTGCTGTAGCATCCCGCGCCATCGTGTGGGTCGGTAATCTCAGTGACAAACAGAAGGCATGATCACTTGTCTTCCAATCGCTGATATCCGGAAACGAACACTCACCTCACATCCCAGCGCGACGTGCTCGAGTCAACCCTCTTCGGCCAACTCGCCGCAGACAAGCAGCACACCTCCGATACTGCAGAGAATACGCAGGCCTGGTACAAGAAGTACACCGACACGCTCGCAGCTGTCGGCTGGGTTGTCGAAGGCGCACAGTGAGCATCGGTTCGAAACTCAGGATCGTCGTGACTCACTCAGCGTGCAGGTTCACCGAGGTGAAATACGATAAAACTGAAGGAACCATCCACGAGACAGTATTGGAACAACTGGCCAACGACCCGACAGTGAGCAAGGCCCTCTTCGCGTCCGTGTCGAGGGCGTTGCTCGCGTTTTCTCGGACTGGGTCGGGTTCCAATGCTGAGCAGGTCTTCGACTCGCGCTCTCTTGCTTCTTCTTCCGAGTTCGCAAGCTTCCAAATTGCGGTCGCGTCGTGAGTCCAGCATCCACTGCTGATGTAGAAGACAGAGAAACTCACCATCTTCCTAGCGTTGACGAGAGCGGGAACGTTATCCTCACCCTGCTCGCCTGGTTCTACTCCTCCAACCAGAAGATCGGAAACACCCTCTGGTTCTCGTGGCAGAACGCGACGCTGGACATCAAGACGTGTGAGTCGGTCCGGTCCACAAGATCTGAGCCACGCTGATGACGCCTGCCCCAGCCACGCTGACGATGACCTTGAACTCCGGTCTCTACGATCAAGTGCGTTTCTCGATCCACGACAAGCTCAATAGCGCCGACAAGCTTGATCTTCTTGTTCCCTTGTGTAAGTCTATACTTCTACCGTGACTCGTGGCCGAGTCGGTTCTCACAGCCAGACAGAACCGGCAGCATGGCATCCGAGACCTGTATGAGTGATTTAGCTAGCGTGTACATACATGACCAAGAAATTACGACCGTAGTGTCTAGCGAGTATGCGATATATGTGTGTGTGTATCTGTGGTGTATGCAATGGCATAAGCGAGGCAAACGTATGATGCAAGAGAGATCGCACAAGAAAAGTCAAACTAGCGGCCATGGATCGTCAAGATCGCGTCTTCTTCCTAGGGGGCGAACGGGACGCCCTCCTCGGCGAGCGCGAACCTTCCCCTCCACCTTTCTCCTCATGTCCAAGGTCCAGATCCAAGTCCAGCGGAAGGGATCCCGAGTCCTCTTCCTTCTCAACTGGGTCGGACGTCCTTTCACCGCCCTTCGCACAGTCCGGCGTCGGTTTCGGCAACGGCGGACTATCCGTCACGCTCTCACCCGCCACCACCTTCTCCTTCTCCTTCCGCTTCCCCTTCCGCTGGGGACTCAGATGAGGATTGAAGTTCGCCGGCACAGTTGTGAACGGATTATCCTTCAGCGGCACCGGATCCGGCACCATCCCACCCAAGCTCCCATGCCTCGACAGCGCCCGACCACGGCTCACGACCTTCGACAGCGTGCGCGGCTTCGGCTTCGGGGTGGCCGGTGCAGGCGCGTCTGCAGGCGGGGTGACGGGTGTATGTTTGGGACCTTCGGACATGTCGATGTCATCATCTCCCAGGTCGCCGCCGAAGTCCCCGGAGAACAATCCTCCAGCAGCGCTCTCGCGCTCCTGCATATCGTTGAACTGCTTGAGCACCTCTCGGTAGCCCAGCTGGACGAGACCGAAGAAACTGCGGGGAGGTAGCCATGAGTACATCGGTAGCATGCATCTTCCTTTATGACCAACGTACCGTGCCTCGCGAGTATACACCTTCAGCATCAGTTCGCCGAAGGACCGCGGCAGTGTGACTGAGATATCGTCCTCGTTCGCATGTACGCCGCCTGTAAATGCCTTTTATACATGTGGTGAATATCATCGGCAAGAACAACGCTCACGGTTGGGGTTGTGCTTTGAGTAGAACTTCATATAATCCAGCGGATTCTCGTTCTTCATCCCATGATGGCGCTCCGTGAGGTCGATGATGACATGCTCCGAACGCAAATCCGCGGCGTCCTCCGGCTTGACGTGATCCAAACCATCCTTCTGCTCCGGACCCAGTGACGCTCGCTTTGCATACAAGTCCTTGAACGCCTTCACAACGGACTCGGCAGTGAACGTCGCCTTGATCTGCTTCTTGAGCTCCCACTCGAAGACCTTGTAGTCGACGCATTTGTACAGGTCGCGGACACGGATGCGGTGCAGGATCGCCTGAGCTTCCGTGAGGCGCTGTCGTGCCAGATCTTCCTGTCAGCAGCTGAGACGCTTTAAAGGGGGCAGACTTACCGGATCTTCCGATGCTTCGATCTCAGTTTGGATGTGATCCGTAAGGTGCAGGTACTTCTTCGGATTCTCCAGGCGCCGTGCGATGTTCATAACCGGCTCGGCGAGCGTGAGCGCATCGACTATCATGTACTCGACGGCTTTTGCTGTAGAAACAATCAGCAAAGGCGATGGCACGTACAACGTCATGATGGACTGACCCGTTTTGTGAGTATATATACGCTTGTGCAACGACATACGGGTGTGACATAGCTCGAAGATCTGGTTGGCATCCTTGATATCGTAGCAGATCTCGTTGTCGATGACTCGCGACGAGTAGATGAGTCTAGAAGGCATGTGAGCGCATATACGCAGAGTCTACTCAGTTTGACACTACCTGGTCAAAGAGAGATTGCTCTTCTGGTCTATAGCATGAGAGTCGCGAGCAATATAGTCGAACCTAGACGGTGCGGCTGATAAGCGTGCTAGCTCACACGGTCGGTGGAACGGGACAAACTTGTCTACATCGAGCCCGTTCGTCTTGTTTGCCACGATCTGAAAGAGGTAAGGCTTCTCCTGTTTCCTATCGAGCCCAGGATGATCAGCATCCGGACAACCCATCTGCTGACGAGGACCAACGTACGTGCAGATACTCCGGTCGCCCATGATCAGGGCCTTCACGAACGTGGCATCGTCTGGGTCAAGCTCAAGGCCGTTCTCCTCCAGGAGCGCATCAAACATCATGCGAGACGCGTCCTCGTGGCACCACTTCTTATCCGGGCTGTGCGACACGACAAAGTCAACCCATTTGGAACAAAGAGAACTCAACGGACTCACAGAATGGCGGGGATGAACATGCTATCCCAGACATGGCTCCAGGGCCCGTGTCCAAGGTCATGACAAAGACCGGCGATGGTAACGCACTGAACGTCGCGCTGGGTGATACCTAGCGAAGGCTGCGACTCCTTCAGATGCATGGCAAGGGTCTGCGCGAGGTAGGCCACCCCTGTAACGAACGTGGTGAGATGATGTATTCGCAATGAGAACGGACTACAACACTTGGAGCGCATGCATGACGCGCATGACGCGCATGTATGTACACAGGCTGACAGGATTGCCTAGTAGGCCGCCGATTTCACGACATGCCCACCACCGTACAGCCAACATATGCACCTCCTGCCTAACCAACGCTCCTTCTTGCTATGCTCCGCCACTAACCGCGAACCATGAAGGATGGTACTCACCAAGACAATGCTCGAACCGGTTATGGGACGCGCCAGGCCATACATAGTAAGACGTCCCAAGCTGCTTGATGTTGCGAAGCCTCTGGAATTGCGGGCTGTGCGAGGATCCGCACATGGTCAGGATCATCGGAGGACGCGTCGAAAAGCGGCAAAAAAGACTACGTACGTGTCGATGATCGCGCACACGGTGGGCCCGAATGGCACTGTGACAGCCAAAGTCAGCGCGTCGCGTCGCCGACGCGTCGAGGAAGACGCCGCACGTACGATAGTCGTGTATGGAGTCCTTGAACCGCCTCACTGAGGTCGGGCCTTCATACGAGGGCGCGGTCCAGTCGTCATCGAGCTCGAGGAGCATCCTGCGGGAGGTAGAAGACTTGGTCATTGTGTCGGAGGCGTGGCGGTATATATCTGGGATGGAAGCCTCGAGGCTTTGGCAACGCGTGGTAGCTCAGGGTCCTCGGCTGCTATGCTTGAGGATGCACGAGAAGCTAGGAAGACAATGGGGATCGAGGGAGGGAGGGGCGGTGGCTGCGGCAGGAAGAAAGGGAACGGGGCGCGCGCGACGGACTTGTACTCTCGGAGATCGGGTGCGAGATCGCACACGTTGCCGTCTGCATGGCCACGACCTCCACCTCGCTCATGACAGCGAGTTCGTAGCATCGAGCACGTCGTACACCGCGGACAACGTCGAGCAAGTGCGAAAGCAGAAGGTGCGCAGCTCGTGCCGTCATTCTGGACACACATGGCCGCCGCGGAGTTACTGAGCTGCACATCACACCGACCCCAACATGGCAGGTAACGTGGTTGACATCCCTAGGCGACCAAACATCCCGCTCATGGGCGTAAGACCTAACAATCACTTGCAGAAGAGATCCTATTATACTCGTACATAACGCAACGTATAGCACTGTGGAGAGACGGCCTACGGATACGAAGGCGAAGACGAAGTATTAGAAGAGCATGCTGGGGAAGACACGGCAGTTCCACAGCCCGCCGGAACCATGAGCGTAGTGCATTGCCGAGCACAGTTCAGGTTCATAGTAATCAGCGCTCATCGACCCAAGCGAAGAGCGGTCCAACTCGGCGAGAACAGCGCACACCTCAAGAGCACAAGACAGATTCTCGCAAATCTCCTCCCAAGTGTCCACCGTGGGTAGAACGTAGAGTCCTGGGTGTACGGCGACGGTGTGCTCTGAGTGAGAAGGGCCTACGAAGAGACCGAGCGCGTTCCCGTCCGAGGCTTGAGGGGTAACGGCAAGATGTCCGCCAGCGGACTGGTCGTCGAGCAGCGTGGGCCAGGGAAAAGCGTCTGGAAATGTCGCCAAGGGAAGTTGGTCGATCGGCGAGACATTATTGCAATCGATCGGCTCGTCGTCCGGAGTCGACTCGCTCCCGTGAGATGAAGAGGAAGCCGCGGTCAACTCTTCTGGAGAGGACGGAGGCGTGACGAAGCGCACTCTGCGGACCGGGAGCATATTGCAAGGCGTGCCCGGGTCTTCACTCCCGCACGGAGTAGACTGGCCGTCGCTTGGAGGTCCGGTCGAGCCTTCCGGTGTGGTCGTGGGCTCGAAGTCAGGGGGATAAGGAGTACGAATGCTGTCGGGCTGCTCCGCGGCAGGCGAGGAAGGCAGGGTCCCGGACTGCGTGCCCGCAGTAGGAGAAGATGGGGGCGACGCGGGCTTTCCTCTGCGCACCCGGAGGCGATCCGACATGAACGGGAGCTTGACCTGCAACGGGGACGTCGCGCGCTTCCGCAGAATGAGCTTGCGTGCCGTTTGCGACTGAACAACGCATCGGTATCGACTACGTCAGGAACTCCGCTCGCCAGTCATACGCATTCCCGATTACGCACCTCCTCAGATGGACTGCACAGTTGGCTGCTGGAGGACTCTTCCGCGTCCGGAGAAGCACAGGAGACAGCTCCAGCCGTAGAGGGCTGCGAGGAAGGGCAACAGCGACGCGAGGCAAGGAGGCACTCGGGGACAACTGCGATTCAATGACGATGTCGCGAGAGCTGTCTAGAGAAAGCAAAGCAGAGCAGGAGAGCATGACGAGAGCGATACGGGCACGACAGCAGAGTAGAGAGCAGGATGCGAGGAGAGGAGACCGTAAGAAGCAAGTCGAGCGCGCTGCGATGAAGCGGACCTAGAGCCAGAGGCTGACCGAGATGGATTGCAAACACAACCAGTCAGGCCTGAGCGGGTACATAGTTCACCATCCAAGAGCATGAAGAGAGCAAGACAGACATAGAGCGGAGCGGGAGGTGGTGGTCCGAGAGCAGGCGCTGCTGGATGTCCGGCAGCATGCGGTCGCCAGCGTGTGCCACTTCGCGCTTGTCCTCGTCCTCCCTCCACCTCCTCGCTACGCCCCCGACGACCCTTACGATCTCTGTCGCTACATCTCTGCCATCTGTACCTCACGACCCTTACGTTGTTGCTACCAAAGCCCATTCACCCCGACTGACCGTCGAGATCGTCCTCGGGAGCACAGATCGACAACTCCGATCTAAGCGAGCTCGAAGATACCATCCGCGAGGAGCGAGTCCGAGTCCTCAGTCATACACCACTGTGAGCTTTCACCACCGGTACTCCTCGTGATCGTAGACTTATCCAGATGAGTGCACAGAACGGAACTCTCGCATAAAGCCCTCCACGGTGGAGGTCCGAGGACGTAAGGCCCAGCAACCACCGTGCATGGCGCAGCCATAACGACCCGC